>OZ023237.1:1891953-2024030 GCA_964006365.1 Trididemnum miniatum
CCAAAGACTTAAGCTTTTTAAGCCTATTTCTCAGGTTTAAATTTCTCAGGTTTAAGCTTTTTAAGCCTAAGCTTCAGGGTTCAAAACAGGTTAAAAGATTTAGGAACAAGCTTCTTTTAAAGGAATTGAACCACAAGAAGACCAACCTTCAGAAGCTATTGAAAGAAGATCGCTTTCTTAGACTTAAGTTGTTCGGTAACTTAGGCTATCTTACGACTTATTATGTTAAAAAGTTTCTTGACAGAGCTAAATCACGTGATGAACGCAGAGCCCTTAAGTCAGTATCTCACAAGCTTAAGTCTTTGGGAATTGACGTGGGTCTAGCTATGGATAATGAGCCTAAAGTAGTAGTCAATCTGTCGAGCCGTAACCTTTCGGCTGCTGAGACCAATTTACTTAATCAAGGACTAAACTATTCCTTCTTTCCCGAAAAACTTAATATTTCTCAAGTTCGTACCGAGTTTGAATATATATATAAGCAAATCCGATATTGTTTGAATAACTCTAACCGTATTGTATTTAAGCAGAAATTAATGGGTTTATATGAACGATACGTGACTACATTTTTTCAACAAAAAGGCAGGCACCCATCATCATTATCGGAAATGCAGCGAAACGCTCTCCAGTCATTACGTGATGATTCTTCGATAGTGATCTCGAAACCCGACAAATGAAACGAAGTAGTAATTATGAATAAGAGTGACTATCAGGCTAAAATGCTTCACATTCTTGATGATAAGACTAAGTTCTCTCGCGTTAAGTCAGATAATAATTTGTCTAATCTCAGCAGATTTCAAAGGTTCCTGCGACGCCTTAAACCTAAAAAGCTTCTTGAGGAAGATGACTACAGGCGTATCTATCCATCAGCAACCTCGTTACCGGCTATGTATGGCCTACCTAAAATACATAAGCCGACAGTTCCACTTAGACCCATTCTATCGGCAACCGGAAGTTACAATCAGGAATGCGCGAAGGTGGCTCTCACAAAACCTCGGTTTTCTTCGAGAACATCCGACGAATCTCAAAGATTCATTCACCTTCGTCAATAACATGAAAGATAAGTTTTTACACAATAAGGTAATGGTTTCCTTTGATGTAATTAGCCTTTTTACTAACATACCGGTTGATTATACTATTAATTCAATATTGGATAAATTATTCGACAATGACACAGATTTTGTTCTTAAAGGAATAGATAAAAATAACATGAGGAAATTGTTAAAAATGGACAGTTCAAGGAGGTGCCTTCTCATTCAATGGAGAACTTTTTGAGCAAACTGACGGTGTGGCTATGGGTGGCAGTTTATCTTGTCTTATGGCTGATGTCCTTATGAACCATCTAGTGGACAAAGCTCTGTCGAGAACGCTTTCAAATCATAAGCCATCAATTTTTTACCGGTATGTGGATGATTGCTTTGCTGTTTTTGATAGCCTTGATTCCATCAAAATATTTTGTGACAGTTTGAATGAAGTACATCCTAACATAAAGTTTACCACTGAAATTCAAAATAACAAATGTATTAATTTTTTGGATGTTTTAGTAGATAACAGTTCAACGACAGTTACAACCAGTACATTTCGCAAACCGACCAACACTCGGATTATATTCCAAATGGAGCAGCTTTGTACCACGCCGCTATAAATATAACTTGGTCAATTGTTTGCTCGATCGTGCTTACAAGATCTGTAGTTCTTATGAAAGCAATTGTTCAGAGGTGGATAATATCAAGGTTATGCTTGGTTGTAATGGCTATCCTGCTTATTTTTTAGATAGTTGTGTCAGGAGATTTTTTAATCGTAAATATGACAAGATGTTGAGTCACCTTGAAAAACGTAAAAATTGTAGAACAGTTATTGCTCGGTTGCCCTTTTTTAGGTGACATGTCAATGCAACTCAAAAAAGAGCTGTCCGCCTTAGTGGAAAAGCATACATGGAACCGAGTTATTCTACGGATTATCGACACCACCTGGAACATCGGACATAACTTTCGTCTGAAAGATAAGCAAAAGACCTTGATGAAATATGGGGTTGTATATAAATTAACGTGTTCTTGTGGTTCTAGCTATATAGGACAGACTAGACGTAATCTTATTAACAGACTTAAGGAGCATTCCAGTTCGGATAAATCCGAGGTGTGCCGACATTTAATGGACAATCCTGACCATAAAGTGGACTTTGCCAAACCGAACATTCTTAGTAGCTCTGGTGATTCTGCACGCTTATTAATTCTTGAGTCACTTTTTATTCAAAAATATGAGCCATTGCTTAACGCTGACTCCAAATCCGCTCCTCTTTACTTATTTAATTGTTGATTTAACTCCGTCAGTCTTTTTATTAGCTTTTGGTTTATGACGTTATAATTATAATACTTATTTTGACCCGTTGCCTGGGTTATGCTATTACTTGTAGTTAGAATTGTAAATTCTAGTTCTTACAGTTTTGTACTGCCTTGCATACACTGCTGATGATGACAGCTGAATTTATGTTGTCGAAACGTCCAGTTTTGAGATTTACAGCGGCTTTAGTTTTCCTCCATAAATTTTTTTGGCATGATTAGCTTCGGTAATGCTAAAGCTATGGTCTTTTATCGTACCAAAATTAAAAGCTGCTTAGTAAGGATGGTTAAACAATGCATCTTCGCAATTTACTCCTCCATTTCAGAGCGCTTCGCCTATTTCCACCTAATCTGTTTCTCACAAACTCAAAACTTACCCATTAAATCATCCCAATTTGAAGCAGCATAACCTCAAACCATGCCCAAATGATCCCCACTAGGATTTATACTTAGATGAGAGCTGATATAATGCTTTTGCATTTTTTACAAGGTATTAGCAATAAATGAGCTGCTGGTTAGTATACGTACCAGTAGTTAACACCAGGGCTGCGAACTTGAACTCAAAAGAACTCGATCATTTTGTCGAACTTGAACTTGCATAAAACTGTTTGAGTTCATCAGAAAGATATTTAAATTGTTGAAAAGAAAGAAAAGATCACTACGAAATATAGTTTGTTGTTCAAGCACTCACAATCCGCGGAAATTGAAGTGACGATTTTACCAAAAGAAAAGCTGCATGTCGTTTATTTGTCCATGCCATTGCGACCTATATTTTTATCTTTTGAATTGCATGAGCACCGGCGGTAAAAAAGTTGTCGCGAGTTTGGATATTCATCTGCCTGAACTCGAACTCGAAAAGGCTTAATTTTGTCGAATTCGAACTCGTAAAAATGAAATTAGAGAACTCAAACTTGCTAAAATAGGTAGAACTCGAATAAAATTCGATCGAGTTCGCAGCCCTGGTTAACACTGATCTCGGCAGCGTGGCGCAGTAGTTCGCAGCGTCGTTTTTACGACGACCATGATCGCAAGGTTGTTGGTTCAACTCAAGCAGTACCGGTAAGCAATTGTCAGGGTCATATACCAATTGTCAGCGTCATTGCTAGGGCCATTTTTATTTTTTTGACCCAAAAAGATATAATTTTGACTTTATTTTAACTTAACCGCTTCCGCGTATTATTTATGCCTCGTTGCACTTTATTAATCAAATATGTTTTATAATCTGCAACTTACATAAGTTTTTAAAGAAAAAGGTAGCCTACTTCGAATATTTTTTCAATTACTCAGTGTTGAAGCTAAAGCAACAAAGCGACGCATGACGTTAAAACCTAGGATAACGAGCCATTGTGTGTACCGGTATTCAGTGCCGGATTAACCACGTAGCAGAAGTAGCAATTGCTACGGGCCCCGCGCTTTTCAAAATCATGATTTAAATTGCAGAAAAAATTACACTTTTGCAAAAAAGTTTCGGCTAGAACTGGCTTATAAAATTTTTGCGGATTGTTAGCCTCCTTAAATGTTTTTAAATCATAAGCTTCCTCAAAATAAAACTTACAGTATTTCTGAGTCTGGCCGCAAACTGATTTCTGACCGCACATCGCGTTCGTTGCAAGAAAATAAAAAGTCAACTTGCAGTAGCGCATATAACTGCGAATGTTTATGGCATTTTTGTGTATACAGTAGGTCACAGTGAATCGATACGACAGAAGTACGGCACGGTAAAAATGCCAGTGGCTAAGTAACCAACGAAACAGTGAACTAGCATGAAGAAGCTATTTCCTAATAGTGTTCTGTTGCGTCTGGGGTTTTGATATGAACGGAAAAGACCTTTACTATTATTGCCTACAACAAAAACTTTGATCTTAATTTTGTTTTGCTGTGTCAATGCTTGCGTTGTTTCTTCTTAGTTCTTAAATTTTCACAAAATTTGAGTCTCGCGTCTTAAAAAAATAGTTTCCATTAAAAGAAAACAAGGGTTTTACTGCGAATTTAAGCCATCTACGCATCTTCTGTTGTGTTTGCTACATCATAAAGATTTTCTGTATCTTTTATACTGAAAGGTTTTCTCTCTCTTTTGAACTTTATTTGCGCTCGAGACCAGCGCTTAGCTTTCGCGCAAAAATGAGTGGTGGTAGCAGTAGATTGAGAGACATAGGTCGCCATTATCCCTCTGGATGGAGGAAACGTAAAACGAAGAAGACAAACTGAAAAAGGCGGAACTCGCGGCTTCAAAATTTCGAAAAATGACGGAATTCTTTACGGAGCAAAGAGATGATGGAGATACCAGCAGCAGGTCAGAATGCGAAGGAACTTCAAAAAACCAAGAGTTGTTGAAGAAGAAGACGCCAGAGAGGGAAACTGTCAATGAAGAAGATGCAAGTGCCACGATCAAGTACCCGAATGACCTTGGCGTGTGGCCAAAAGTATTGAGCGAGACCGACCGTGAGTACTGGATACAAACGGGAAGTAAGGATTGCCAGCATTCTGACAGCAATTTTTCAAAATCTACTCACTTTTACGAAGGCGAAACGACTCCTAGAATTTGCCGAAATTCTTACTTTCAAACTATTCATAAACTCACACGAAAACGATATGCACGAAATTGGTTGTGCTATTCTGAAAGCAAAGGTAAGCTTTTCTGTTTTTCCTGCAAAGCAATGGCTGGCTCGGGTTCGGGATCGCAAAATAAGCTTGTCGGAGAAGGCTTTAATGCAGTGGCGTAGCGTGACCTGACAGATGAGGCATGCAATTACGATGACGTCATTAGTTTTCTTATTCAATTCAACTTCAAAAATGTACTCATTAGAATTCGTTTAAGCGTATTAGGCAGGCGAAAAATTACCGCACATAACATCAGATTATATTATATAAAATACACTGTATGTCAAAAAACTGATTTCAATTCTTTGGTAATCCATCTATTACATTACTTCATCGCCTCATTTCAAGAAGGCTCCATGACGTCATACAGTTGTTGAAACTAAACAACTGCGCTGTTAAGGCACACAAATCGAAGATCGTAAATGATACAATAATAATAACGTTTTAAATACGAAGCTAAATAGATAACTTTTTAGTATCTGACGCTGTCTATACCGGTACCCTAATCCTTTAATATCCAAGAGTACGTGCGTCAAATGTCCCTCAGTGTAGTATTTAGACAGTTTTTGTTAATGATATGGCGCTTGCATTTCTCATGCCCGTGATGGCCTGAATTTTCAGATTAATGGCTGGTTTCAAAAAGTTTAAGTTCAAGTTTGTTTATTCGTCACCAACCACAACGGATAAAACAAAAACACAGGCATTAGATAAATAACATAAGGATTAGTGACAGGGTGACTTCGAAGGGGCCATGAGGTCTTCGAGTCAGAAGCCACCCTATTGAGTTAGAAAGGAATTCTGCGCACGTTATTCCGATCAATCTGAGAATGTTGTTGAGAATTTCTCGCTACAATGTAATTGCAAATATATATCAACTTTCATCCCATTCATCGAATGTTTACCATCAGTTGTGAATCAAACCAAATGCCTTTCTAGTGACAATCCACATTTTTTTAAACTAAGTGAACATATTTTGTTACACAAATAGCATAGTTTTTCTTTCTTCAGATAAGTCTGGTATTGCTGAGTCATTTGCACAACTTGGAAGTTTTTCACAGCAGTAGTATCTATTCCACTGCTCCATTAACTAGGCTTTAATAAAAAATCTTACCCAGGCTGGTACCTGAAAAACATATTTATAGAATATCGGAAAAACAAAACACTGGACATCTATAAGACTCTGTGAAGTTGAAGCATACATGTGGCGATAGGCTGCAATATAATTTAAAACTACAGTACTTGATAAATGATATTCTGAAGCTTTTACGCAGTGGTAACAAAACACACTACAACAACACCTGTAACTGAACTTACATAGGAAGTTCCAGAAAACTCGTACACTGTACAGTCACTCTATGTATGAAAAGCTATAGATAAACAATACGACGTCCTACAGTACTTCATCCAGGGTTAAATTTTGACAAGTCAATCATTCGATTCACTGCTGACAATTACCACTAACCAACACCAATTGACAATGATCATGGGGAATTAGTGGTTAAAAGTTTAAATTAAAAAGCGGAAGATAATTTTCTATTAACTGGTGTAAAACCACAAAGAAGGACTATTAACATGAGCAGTGTAATTTCTGCAGTTTTGACGATAAACCAAGATGTTAAACCTGTGTTATGATTCCAAGGGTAACAGTTGCTGAAGCATAATGAAGCTGATCATTCACAAATGAGATAAAGGTTTTAATATCTGCATTGCAACTTCAATTACATCAAATCTTTTCACCAACCTAATGAAATAAGCATGGAAACAAAGCTAATCAAAATAATGTCACAGTATTTCTATACTGCTCCACACAGCAGCAGCAACAAATTACCATAACTAAAGAAATCAGAATTTTATCCAGTCACAAGCACAGCGTGACCAGCAATGTTTAAATTGTAAGCAACCAACTTAGGGGTCAAAACCTAATTTGTAACATCATACAAAGCAAATAAGTTAAACAGGAATAAAAATACAGCAAGCCATATAGTGTTGTCTTTAAAAAATAATAAACAAGGCCGGCAGTGCAATTTGTTTGATGTTGAGCTTGCGCAGACCCAATATTTATAAACGCTGCAATAAATACTTGAATTAAAATTTCTTAAGCTAGTTTTGGTTTGTTTACAGATACTTATGTTGGGTCTCATCTAGAGTAAGCCGTCCATGTCTTTTATTGCCTTACACGGACGAGTTAATCTAGACACGGACAGCTTACTCTAGACGAGACCCACTTACGTTCATCTGTGGGGTAGTTCTGCCAGAATCAAGCTTGAAATGTTAGAGCTGTAAAACTTTTTTGTTTCAACTTTTCAACAATATTACTAGTCGACAAACTTGAAGCTGTGACTTGGGCTTGGCTCATTGTCTCAGTTTATAGATTGGCAGTGTCTATTTTGCCGCAAGTTAACCACAGGTCACACGAAGCCGAGCCGAACTCAATTATTTACCCCAGGTCAGATGAAGTTATCCGTGGGATTACATCTTATTCTATTCTACTGTCTTCACGAACCCGATTGTTAACCCCAGATCACACGAATTCGAAGTGATCCGAACCCAAGCCACCGAAGCGAAATGAATCGAAGCTGCGACGAGAATTGAACCCAAAACTAGTGCAGCGCTTCCCCTCTATCGCGGCGCTCTATCCACTGAGCTATCGAGAAGTTGTGGCAATTGAGCACAAAAGGGCGCTTAAAAACCCACGACGTCACTTACAGCAAAATAGACATAGAAGCCATTTTGCCGTTGACGGCAAAATAGACACTACCTTTAAGATTGATGAAAATTAATTTCACTAAAGTACTATAAGCTGTAACACTGCACCTACCGGCACCAATATTCTATCCAGTATCTGTACAATGAATCTTAATTTCATTAAGATGATGTTCTTTTATACGGTATGCTTATCGGTACCGATATCTCAGACCCCCTGGTTTGGTAAGTCTACTTACTTCACACAGGTCATGTCCAGCAGACTAACAGCCCCCGCGCTTTTTCTGTCTGCCAACCTTAACCTAACCAAATCTAGCCTTACCCGAACCCGGGGGCTGATACTAGACCTAACCCCTTTGAACCAGCTAAGGTATATATGCAATACCGGTACCCTTAACTAGAACTATTACAACTAAACTCCTGCTTACTTATATTTTGCAGCTTGATCTCAGTCTCACAGCCTATCATTTTTAAACTAGTCTAGCTTATTTACCAGAAGTCTACCATACACAGCAGATCTGTAGTAGCCTAGTCTCTACCATACTTCACCGTGTTGAATACCGTGTATGATTACTCAGCGCTCACTAGTTACTGCGTCGTCTTACCGCGTAGACCGCATAGGCATGCAATCAAATTGCATGCCTTCTTACGTAGTTAGTCGCGTATTTAGCGCCAATCTGCCAATACAACTAGATGCAGAACAAAAAAGCAACTTCGAAAATTGCATGCCTAGGCGGTCGTCCGCGGTGATACGCGGCTACTGGTCGTCCGCGGTGATACGCGGCTACTTTTAAGTGTTGCCATATATTAATATTCAAAATGGTCTCCAAAGTTAATGCTTTTCTGACACAGTGAAAGTTCTCAGATTAAAATCGAGACAATTTTTTAGATATTTTTTCAAAAATATTATTATTAATTTTCTTTGATTGAATGACAATTGGCAAGGCATGCAATGCATGCCTTGCATGCATGGAGAATACGCCCCTGCTTTAATGACTGGAAAAACGCTAATAACTTGATACGAAGACATGAGGAAAGGAACTCTCATCAGCTACATTTGATTGAGCTTTTGATGCGTGAAAGAAGCGGTGGTTGCGTGGATTCCCAGCTAGTGAGCCAAATAGAAGAAAAAAAGTACTGGAGTGTTCTTTTAGAGCGAATAATAGAGGTTGTCAAGTTTTTAGCTGAACGAGGTCTTGCTTTCCGTGGTAGCAATGAAACTATTGGGTCTCATAACAACGATAATTATCTAGGCTTGTTGGAACTTTTGGCAAAGTTTGACCCATTTATGGCGGAACATATCAAGGCTCATGCCAACAAGGGAAAGGGGCACACATCATATTTTTCCAAAACTATTTACGAGGAGTTCATTGGACTAATCGGATCTAGCATTCACGACAGCATTATCTGCGAACTGAAGAAGAGCAGGTATTATATCATTTCTCTAGATTCTACACCTGACATAGCAAACGTTGACCAGTTGACTTTAATCGTACGCTATGTTTTACCAGCTGGGCCAGAAGAAAGATTTATTAAATTTTTGGATATGAATAGTCATAATGCTGAACATCTGCAGGATAAATTGTTGGCGTTTCTAAATGGAAACGGCATAGGCATTGAAAACTGCCGCGGTCAAAGCTATGATAATGCCAGCAACATGAGTGGCAGATACAATGGCTTGCAAGCGCGAATTAAGCAATTGAACAAGTTTGCGGAATACGTTCCTTGCTTTGCACATTCATTGAATTTGGTAGGAAAATGTGCAGCTGAATGTTGTGAGAAGCAAGTATTTTTTATGCTTTTGTCGAAAATATCTACACTTTTTTTTCTGCATCCACCAATCGCTGGAGTTTGCTGACGACTGCTCTATCTAATGACGACCAAACCCTCACGATAAAACGTCTGTCGGATACCAGGTGGTCGGCTCGCGCAGATGCCACTAAAGCCCTTTTTTGCGGTTATTCTTGTATAATGCAAGTGCTAGACAACATTGTACAAGACAACCAACAAAAGACGGAGTGTCGTCAACAGGCTCGTGGGTTACTTTCAACAATGACGAAGCTAGAGACTGGAACTATGGTTATTTTCTGGAATCAAATATTGCAGCGTTTTCAACTGACCAGTGCTTCCTTACAATCTTCTAGACAAGACCTGAATTCTGCTTGTGCACTTTGCGAATCAATCTATGGCTACGTTCAGTCTCTTCGTTCCACCTACTCAGACATTGAAGAAAAGGCAATTGACCTGACTGAAACTGAAGAGTATGAACAACAACGGCAAAGGAAGCGCAAGAGAAATCGCATATATGACGATGATTGCGGGACATGTTTTGGTGCTGGTACTTCGTCTCCAGTTCAAACACCTTCTTAGAGGTTCGAAAGAACAGTATTTTTTGTCATAATTGATAACTTGTTGGTCGCTTTATCAAAACGCCAAGCAGCTTATGAAAAGTTGAACAGTGTTTTTGGGTTTCTACGCCGCTTATCACAATCCACCCGTGAGGAAATTGTTAAAAGCTCAGCAAACCTTGTCAAAACATATCCAGAAGACTTAGAACTAAGCCTATCTGAAGAGCTATTACAGTTTACTGAGCTTCTGAAATCCCGCTTTTTTTCAAGTATGAATAAGACTGATGTTGCACTTGAATTGCAATACTATCGATTGCTTTCACAAAATTCTTTGGATGTTTGCTTTCCCAGCTTGGACATAGCGTTGCGGATATACTTATCCATGATGGTCACAAACTGCAGTGCCGAGCGCTCTTTTTCCAAACTAAAGAGGATCAAAAATGAACTCCGGAGTTCCATGGGCAAACAGCGGTTGAACTATCTTTCTCTAATCAGCATTGAAAATCAGTTAATGCATGAAACAGATGTTAAACAAATAATTCGCCAATTTGCTCATCAGAAATCCAGAAAAAGTATTGTGTAGGCCTAAAAATACAACTGAATTCCGGTAAGAGCCCTTGGTATAAAACAATGAGACCGAAACCAGAAACAATCATTTTGACGTTTTTGAATGCAAACGCGTACTGTTTACAAGAGTGTTGAGACGATAAATAGAATGGCCAGCGGAGTTGCACTGTATTTGGACATTTTAAAAACATTGTGTATTTTTTCAAATAAAAATGAAATCAGGTTTAATTGTCTTCCGGCCGGGTCTCCAAAAACTAGGGCTCCGCAGAAATTTTGCTACGGGCCCCGCACTAGCTTAATCCGGCCCTGCCGGTATCAATTAGTGTGTAATACAAAAATTGCTTTGCTATCGCAACTGTACTGTACACTAACAGTATGTCTATGATTTTTTTAACGAAAGCCTCGCAGTATAATTACAAGGACGTTTTATTGTAACACAGCATCATATTTTTTTACGTTCTTAGCATCAAAATTTCTGTCTTTTCTCAGTAATTTATTGAGCATAGAAAACGACCTCTCAACAGCAGCAGAAGTTGGCTGGGCTTTTTGCAATAGTGCGTAGCTTGTTGGGTCAATTGTCAAGTTGGCACAGTTTATTATTGTTTCTAAATCAGAGTTGAATAGTCGTTTGTTAATGTAGTCTTTAATTGCGCAAGGATCATCATTGAATTGCATATTCTTCAGCAGTCCGTATGCTTTGGTTATTGTGCAGGCACTTCCTTCTAAGAACTCTACATTGGCTGCTAGACCTTCAAATTATCAGAGGATATTAATCTCAATCTGGGTAACAAAAGTATCAATATAATGAGGGGTTACTCCCGAGCATCTGACTTGGAGTCAAACGTAAAAAACGTTGAATTTCAGGAAACCTCATAAAATTTAAGTAAATTTTTTTAAATCCGTTAGAGGGCAGTAGGGTAACATGTTTTGGAGCTATTTCAGCTGAAAACTTTTTCATTTGTGAGTGAGCCGTATGAGTTTGTGTTTAAACTGACGTTTTAAGCAGCAATAAGGGGCACATGGGAGTTGGCCAAGTGGTTGGTGCATTGGACTCATGACTTAGCTTTGCGCATTCCTCACATTGACACTGTGTTCGCATTGCGGCGAAGAGTTTGTTAAAGTAATAGCTAGCATAGTCCGCTATCAGATCATCAGGCTTGTGGTTTTGCGAAGTTCGGTGTAATCAGCACTTGTTTGTTTTATTTCATTCATGCCTTATGCAATTGGGTAGCTGGACAAATTCAAAACTGTTTGGCTGTACCTTGATGAGTGTTAAAGTTTTCGTTGAAGTAGTCACAGCACTTTTACTTACGAAAAGCTTTTTGGTGGTACAGAATTTCAAAACAGATTTAAAAAGCGCCGAAAACATCTTTTAAATTTAGGTAGTCTTGAAAAAGACTGTTTTTGAACCAAACATTTTCGTCTCGCTCTCTTCAGGGTTCAACGCGAGAGTTAATTGAGAAGGAAAAAGGTGGTCTATATATTATCATCAGCTTCATCGAAAAATCTGCAACAAAAAAAGGAAAAAAGGGCTCTGATTGGTTGTTAAAAGACAGACGGATTGTGATTGGTCGAATATGGATGAATTTTAGAATCTAACTCAACTATCGGAGAATTTGGAGTGAGTAGACAAATTCCTTTTGACGGCACAGAATAGGTTTCAACGTTTTGATGAAAGTTGCCTCCAGCGCCCCCAAGTGGAAATTTGTTCTCGCTTTGGCTAAAACCGAAAACTGGTCAATATGATAATGAGAGGCGCAATCAGGATGTTGGATTAAGTGTAGACCAATAGCTGAATCACAGTCTAGCTGATTGAGTGGAGTAGCAATTTTGCAGTTACGTTTGGGAAGAACTTTGGTTGGATTTTCTTTATTTCGAATTGATTTTGGAATGTGTTGATTGATTCTATCTTGCAGTCGTAGGGATGTGCGACCCACGTACCGGCAATCACAGCGGCACACGTATTGGTATACGACCATACTTTGATGAGTGATGGGCACAGCATCCTTATAGATTGAAGGCAGAATCTTTCTGGTTTGGAAAATGACACGAGGATCGACGGCTCTAAAACAGGTTCTAAAACTCTAAAAATGACGAGGATGGACGGCTCTAAAACTCTAAAATCTTTCTGGTTTGGAAAATGACACGAGGATCGACGGCTTTTACATGCATCGTGAATGCTTTGAAGCTATTAAGTCATTACGTAACAATGCTGACATTGTCATCACCAAAGCAGACAAGAGCAATACAGTAGTTATTTTAAATAAAACTGATTATTTGACTAAAATGAACGTTATTTTGAATTCGCAGAAATTTCAAGAAATTGGACCTGTTGACACGCATGACAACACAGCGAGGATTGAAGGAAGCATTCAAAGGCGTCTCTTGACCTTGCTGAAAAGTGAAGCGTTGACTAGATCTGTTTATGAAGCTATTCGGCCCTCTGGTTCACAAAGACCCAGACTGTATGGACTACCTAAAACGCACAAAGATGGTGTTCCCCTCCGACCCATCTTATCCATGATTGGCTCTGCTCAGCATGAACTGGCTAAATTTCTTTCGGCGACCCTTCAACCAGTTCACGATCTATTTTCCAGCAATTGCACCAAAGATTCTTTTTCTTTTGCTCAAAAAATGCAGCAGCTTACTTTTGACCCAGATGATTGCTTTCTCTGTTCCTTCGACATCTCAAGTTTGTTCACTAATGTACCTTTGGCTGAAACTATTCAAATTTGTGCTGACACCCTCTATGATGGCGATCTTTCACCTCCGCAGTTTTCCAAAGAAATTTTTATTGAACTGATGAACATCGCTACTACCTCTGCTGAGTTCAGCTTTAATAACGTTATGTATAAGCAAATTGATGGTGTTGCAATGGGTAGTCCACTCGGGCCTGCACTAGCCAATATCTTCGTTGGCCACCATGAAAATAAGTTGTTTCAAACTATAAACGAGCCCTTTTTCTATACTAGATACGTTGACGATACTTTTTCTATTTTTAGAACAGAAGCGGATGCAGACCAGTTCTTTCTTGCTCTCAATTCATTACACCCAGCTTTGAAATTTACCATGGAAAAAGAAGCCGATCAAGCACTCTCTTTTCTCGACGTAAAAGTTGACAAATCCGAAATACAATTTCAAACATCAGTATACAGAAAACCTACATTCACTGGTCGCTACATGCGTTGGGATTCTTTTGCACCTTCCAAGCGCAAAACGAACCTAATCGAAACGTTAGTTCATCGAGCCCTCGTAATCTGTTCACCTGGTAAAGTTAAACAAGAACTGGACTGCATTCGCTCCATTCTGAAGAATAATGGTTACCCTGAAACAATAATCAACTCCAGCATTTCCAAGAAAATTTCCCGTTTTCAATTACTGCCCAAAGAAGGACCAAAGAAATGCCCTGTGTATCTAAAACTACCCTGGATTGGCAATATTTCTCGTAAATTCGAAAAACAGGTAAAATCTAACGTTCAAAACTGTTTTAGAGCCGTCGATCCTCGTGTCATTTTCCAAACCAGAAAGATTCTGCCTTCAATCTATAAGGATGCTGTGCCCATCACTCATCAAAGTATGGTCGTATACCAATACGTGTGCCGCTGTGATTGCCGGTACGTGGGTCGCACATCCCTACGACTGCAAGATAGAATCAATCAACACATTCCAAAATCAATTCGAAATAAAGAAAATCCAACCAAAGTTCTTCCCAAACGTAACTGCAAAATTGCTACTCCACTCAATCAGCTAGACTGTGATTCAGCTATTGGTCTACACTTAATCCAACATCCTGATTGCGCCTCTCATTATCATATTGACCAGTTTTCGGTTTTAGCCAAAGCGAGAACAAATTTCCACTTGGGGGCGCTGGAGGCAACTTTCATCAAAACGTTGAAACCTATTCTGTGCCGTCAAAAGGAATTTGTCTACTCACTCCAAATTCTCCGATAGTTGAGTTAGATTCTAAAATTCATCCATATTCGACCAATCACAATCCGTCTGTCTTTTAACAACCAATCAGAGCCCTTTTTTCCTTTTTTTGTTGCAAATTTTTCGATGAAGCTGATGATAATATATAGACCACCTTTTTCCTTCTCAATTAACTCTCGCGTTGAACCCTGAAGAGAGCGAGACGAAAATGTTTGGTTCAAAAACAGTCTTTTTCAAGACTACCTAAATTTAAAGGACACTTTTACTTAATGCGAGCAATGTTGGTCTATCAGTGGCTTTACTTTTCAAGTTGCTAAAAAGTTGCCCTTCATAAGTAAGTACTAAGTTGTAACTTCTAAGTTTCAACTTATCAACAAGTGTGACTTCAATTGATTTATCTGCAATACCTTGGGCGAAGTCTTATGCGAAATATTGCAGCCTTTAATTTTAGCGCAGATTGTTAAGCACTGTAATCGCTGCTTTAAAAGTGAGTTTTATGCCGCGATTTCTTGGCCCTTAGAATCGAACACAAGCTCGATGATTTAATTTCGTTTTGTGTGAATGCAGTGGTCCTTGCAGCTGCACAAATCCTTCAAGAATCATGGCGTTTATTGTTCGAATTTACTGCAAGATTTGCCAGCTTGTTTGAAATGTCAGACAAACAAAATGATTTTGCTGCAGACTTGTGTAGCATTGTGCCGGCCGATTAGCTCAGTTGCTAAGCCCACCCTATCCGTGCGGGAGGTGTGAGGTTCGATTCCCGGGTCGGCCAAATCGTCACGGTGTCGCCAACGGCTCGCCACCGTTGCGACGTTTGTTCGGAGCTGTGTGACCCAAACGCTGCGCCGCGGAGGTGGGCTCCGCCACTAGTTACACGCTTGGGCGTAATATGGCGAGAATAATGAAGTTTTGATTTTTTTGTACTGCATTACCACTGCACACGTGAAGAAATTTAAGAATAATAGTTTTATTGAGATTTCGATGACTGTATTGCAGAAATGTAAGAAGTCGTTACAATATTATTAAGTTTATGGAGCACAGGCTGCTGGAAATTAAACTTACTTCATGTGTGATAATGCCCACCTATACTTTGCAGGGATTTGTTGTTTTTTTTAAGTTGCAAAAGCGAAGTCACTCTGCTGTTCCCTTAGACGTTGGGTCCTTAGTAAGCTTGATCGGGAAGCCATGAGCGGGTGCTTGCAGCTGCCATCTAGTTATGGCTTCCCGAAAAGGGAAGCCATATTGTTTTTACTTGGCCATTTGTGCACTTTTTGACACTTCCAGCAGCTGTAGCTGCTAAACTACTGTTCCAATTCAAAAGTGACCTAGAGTTTAAATGTGTATCCCACCTAGGTCTACACCTTGGTCGCCCTAACTTTCCCCGACAGCCCCCCACTTTCTAAAAAAAAAATATTTTGTTTCCGAAAAATTCTTTTTTTTTTTTTTTTCAACACCAAATTTTGTTCAGCCTAAGGCTTTTGAACCGCTGATGCTAGAGACTTGAAATTTTCAGGGTTGGTAGATCTTATTGGGAACTTGTGCCTAACAGCTTTTGGGGGGTGGCGGTCGTCAGGTTGAAGGTCAAAGGTCAAAAAACCAAATTTACCAAAACCTAATAACTTTTGAATGACATTAGGTAGGACCTTCAAATTTTCACAGTATATGCATATCGATGTGGGGAACAAAACTATGCACAACAATGACCTGTTTGTGACGTCA
The DNA here is from genome assembly GCA_964006365.1 of Trididemnum miniatum. Lineage (NCBI taxonomy): Eukaryota > Metazoa > Chordata > Ascidiacea > Aplousobranchia > Didemnidae > Trididemnum > Trididemnum miniatum. The sequence goes on from OZ023237.1 coordinate 1,908,158, forward strand.
CTTAGGGTCAAAGGTCAAATCAACGAATCTCAACAGATTTTTGTGCAGCCTAAGGCTTTTGAACCGCTGATGCTAGAGACTTGAAATTCTCAGGGATGATAGACCTCCATGTGAACTTGTGCCTAACAGCTTTTCGGGGGTGGCGGTCATAAGGTTAAAGGTCAAACGTCAATCAATTAAATTGACAAATAGTTTGATCAAATGCTAATAACTTGTGAATGGCAGCTGGTAGGACCTTCAAGTTTACGGAGCAGATGCATCTCAACGAGGGTACAAAAGGACCAACAATGATTAGTTTTGCGTGACGTCACTTGGGGTCAAAGGTCAAATAAGCAAATATGTCGTTTGGCGTATAACTATTGATTGAAAACACATGGGAACTTCAAAATTATAGGGTTGGTGTGTCTTGATATATCCTTGCAGTGTACCAATTATGAACATTCTATGCCACGTGACTCGGGATCAAAAGTCAAAAAACCGATAAATGTTGCCAATCTTGCGCAGTCTAGGGCATTTGAACCGCTGATGCTATAGGCTTGAAATGTTCAGGGATGATAGACCTCGACGTAAACTTGTGTCTCACAACTTGCGGGGGTGGCAGTCAAGTGATTTGGGGTCAAAGGTCAATAATAGGAAAATGTTCACAAGCTCATAACTGTTAAATGACAACAGCTAGGACCTTCAAATTATCGGAGGATATTTATCTCAATCTGGGTAACAAAAATATCAATATAATGAGGGGTTACTCCAGAGCGCCTGACTTGTAATCAAAAGCAAAAACGTTAAATTTCAGGAAACCTCATGAAAGTCAAGCAAAGATTTTTAATCCGTTAGAGGGCAGTAGGGTAACATGTTTTTGAGTTATTTTCCTTTAAAACTTTTTCATTCGTGAGTGAGCTGTATGAGTTTGTGGTTAAACTGACGTTTTAAGCAGCAATAAGGGGCACATTGGAATTGGCCAAGTGGTTGGTGCATTGGACTCATGACTTAGCTTTGTGGATTCCTCGCATTGAAACTGTCTTCGCATTGCGGCGAAGAGTTTGTTAAAGTAATAGCTAGAATAGTCCGCTATCACATCATCAGGCTTGTAGTTTCGCGAAATTGGTTGTAATCAGCACTTGTTTGTTTTATTTCATTCACGCCTTATGCAATTGGGTAACTGGACAAATTTAAAACGGTTTGGCTGTACCTTGATCAGTGTCAAAGTTTTCGTTGAAGCAGTCACAGCACTTTTACTTAATGCGAGCAATGTTGGTCTATCAGTGGCTTTACTTTTCAAGTTGCTAAAAAGTTGCCATTCATAAGTAAGTACTAAGTTGTAACTTCTAAGTTTCAACTTATCAACAAGTGTGACTTCAATTGATTTATCTGCAATACCTTGGGCGAAGTCTTATGCGAAATATTGCAGCCTTTAATTTTTGCGCAGATTGTTAAAGCACTGTAATCGCTGCTTTAAAAGTGAGTTTTATGCCGCGATTTCTTGGCCCTTAGAATCGAACACAAGCTCGATGATTTAATTTCGTTTTGTGTGAATGCAGTGGTCCTTGCAGCTGCACAAATCCTTCAAGAATCAAGGCGTTTACTGTTTGAATCTACTGCAAGATTTGCCAGCTTGTTTGAAATGTCAGACAAACAAAACGAATTTTGCTGCAGACTTGTGTAGCATTGTGCCGGCCGATTAGCTCAGTTGCTAAGCCCACCCTATCGGTGCGGGAGGTGTGAGGTTCAATTGCCTGGTCGGCCAAATCGTCACAGTGTCGCCAACGGCTCGCCACCGTTGCGACGTTTGTTCGGAGCTGTGTAGCCCAAGCGCTGCGCCGCGTAGGTGGGCTCCGCCACTCGTTACACGCTTGGGCGTAATATGGCGAGTATAAAGAAGTTTTGAGTTTTTGTGCAGCATCATCACTATACACGTGAAGAAATTTAAGGAGAATAGTTTTATTGAGATTTCGATCACTGTATTACAGAAATGTAAGAAGTCGTTACAATATTATTAAGTTTATGGAGCACAGGCTGCAGGAAATTAAACTTACTTCATGTGTGATAATGCCCACCTATACTTTGCAGGGATTTGTTGTTTTTTTAAGTTGTAAAAGCGAAGTCGCTCTGCTGTTCCCTTAGACGTTGGGTCCCTAGTAAGCTTGATCGGGAAGCGATAAGCGGGTGCTTGCAGCTGCCATCTAGTTTCTTTTTTCTTTTTTCAACACCAAATTTTGTGCAGCCTAAGGCTTTTGAACCGCTGATGCTAGAGACTTCAAATTTTCAGGGATGATAGATCTTATTGGGAGCTTGTGCCTAATAGCTTTTGGGAGGTGGCGTTCCTCAGATTAAAGGTCAAAGGTCAAAAAACTAAATTTACCCAAACCTAATAACTTTTGAATGACATTAGGTAGGACCTTCAATATTTCACAGCATATGCATATCAATGTGGGGAACAACACTATGCACACCAATGACCTGTTTGTGACGTCACTTAGGGTCAAAGGTCAAATCAACGAATCTCAACAGATTTTTGTGCAGCCTAAGGCTTTTGAACCGCTGATGCTAGAGACTTGCAATTCTCAGGGATGATAGACCTCCATGTGAACTTGAGCCTAACAACTTTTGGGGGGTGGCAGTTTACAGGTTAAAGGTCAAATGTTAATCAAGTAAAATGACAAAAAATCTGATCAAATGCTAATAACTTGTGAAGGGCAACTGGTAGGACCTTCAAGTTTACGGAGCAGATGCATCTCAACCAGGGTACAAAAGGACCAACAGTGATTAGTTTTGCGTGACGTCACTTGGGGTCAAAGGTCAAATAAGCAAACATGTTGTTTGGCGTATAACTATGAATTGAAAACACATGGGAACTTTAAATTAATAGAGTTGGTGTGTCTTGATATATCCTTGCAGTGTATCAACTATAAACGCTCTATGTCACGTGACTCGGGGTCAAAGATCAAAAAACCGATAAATGTTGCCAATCTTGCGCAGTCTAGGGTTTTTGAACCGCTGGTGCTAGAGGCTTGAAGTGTTCAGGGATGATAGACCTCGACATAAACTTGTGTTTCACAACTTTTGGGGGGTGGCAGTCATGTGGTTTGGGGTCAAAGGTCAATAATAGGAAAATGTTCACAAGCTCATAACTGTTAAATGGCAACAGCTAGGACCTTCAAATTATCAGAGGATATTAATCGCAATCTGGGTAACAAAAATATCAATATAATGAAAGGTTACCCCAGAGCACCTGACTTGGAGTCAAACGTAAAAAACGTTAAATTTCAGGAAACCTCATAAAATTCAGGCAAAGATTTTTAATCCGTTAGAGGGCAGTAGGGTAACATGTTTTGGAGCTATTTCAGCTGAAAACTTTTTCATTCGTGCGTGAGCCGTACGAGTTTGCGGTTAAACTGACGTTTTAAGCAGCAATAAGGGGCACATGGGAGTTGGCCAAGTGGTTGGTGCATTGGACTCATGACTTAGCTCCGCGGATTCCTCGCATTGACACTATGTTCGCATTGCGGCGAAGAGTTTGTTAAAGTAATAGCTAGCATAGTCCGCTATCAGATCATCAGGCATGTGGTTTTGCGAAATTCGTTCTAATCAGCACTTGTTTGTTTTATTTGTCCAGTCGCCTTATGCAATTGGGTGACTGGACAAATTCAAAACTGTTTGGCGGTACCTTGATAAGTGTTAAAGTTTTCGTTGAAGTAGTCACAGCACTTTTACTTAATGCGAGCAATGTTGGTTTATCAGTGGCTTTACTTTTTAAGTTGCTAAAAAGTTGCCATTCATAAGTAAGTACTAAGTTGTAACTTCTAAGTTTCAACTTACCAACAAGTGGTCCCTTATTGACTTCTATTGATTTATCTGCAATACCTTGGGCGAAGTCTTATGCGAAATATTGCAGCCATTATTTTTTGCGCAGATTGTTAAGCACTGTAATCGCTGCTTTAAAAGTGAGTTTTATGCCGCGATTTCTTGTCCTTAGAATCGAACACAAGCTCGATGATTCAATTTCGTTTTGTGTGAATGCAGTGGTCCTTGCAGCTGCACAAATCCTTCAAGAATCAAGGCGTTTTTGTTTGAACTAAGACTATACACCTAATGACTGGAAACTCTTGTTTGATTTATTACGTCACAGCATCATTTGTGTACAACACGTCGTTCACTCCGTTCCGCTCTGATGCATATGAAGAAAAACCGAGAAGCCAAGACCTTTTGCATGAATTTTTCGCTCCAAATTCATTATTTTTGGACAAAATTGGTCATAAAACTTTGAAAAATCACAAAAAAAGGAGTTGAATGTACGTTATAGGTGCAAGAGAGAATTACGAACTTGAACCAGGCGCTTTAAATCAGACGAAGACAAATTTAATGGTATTTGTCTGTTGACTTAGCCTAAGAAACGGGAAAGCTTGAAACCTACAGTTCAGAGTTTTGAAGAGGCTAGAGTGTGGTTAACTTAAAGGTGTAGCAGTCTCGAGAATAAGAACGAAAATCAGAATTTGATATTCAAAAATAGACAGCACGGTATTTTGCGACATTTTAAGTTGATTTTGACTGCTAAAGCTGATTCAACTAGTCTAGTTGTTTTCCGTAAGTTCAAGAGATTGATTAGCCTAGTCAGTGCCTACCGTATGGTTAATAATCAAATAATGTACCGGTAAACGGTTTGCCAGGTAAAATTGTGTTAATTGAAAGTTTTTGCAGAAGTTAAATTATTTGCATAAATATTATGAAGGCCTGATGGAAGCTTATCTGATGGAAGCTTAACTGAAAACCGCAAGGTTCTTTCGGGTCCCCCTTCGACCTTGCAATTATCTTTTCAATTTGTGCGTGAATTGTTTACTGTTTATATCATATGCATCGTCGAAAAATAAACTATACTACTACTACTACCACTTATCTTCTTCTGTGCCTACTCCTGGTAGCCTACTTACTCTTTTTGGCTGTTCGCTAGTTCATTAATTGTGAAAGGCACTTAGATTTAATAGGGTGACTTTATGAACTTCTTTGGCAAATTTTAGCAGTTTGTGTTGGCTTTGTTTTTATCAATAGACTACTAACGTACTGTATTAATTAGGTTGCTCAGATAGCCGAGTGGCAGGAACGTTTACCTCAACAGTTGTAGACTTGGGTTTGTTTACGGGTCGGGTCAAATTAATGACTTTAACATTGGTATTCACAGCTTTCTTGCTTGACGCTCAGCATTAAACAGACAGTGTGAAGATCAAGCCGGTAAGTTTACTTATTGTGCCGTTGGGAAAGGCACTTAGCGGGATTCCCCCATCTTGGTGTGGTAGACAGATGGTTGCATGGCAACTCCTAAGCGAACTCGTTATATCGCTTTCTCGTGATAGGAGGATAAGCATGCAACAAAATATAGAAAATAAAAAAAATAAAAACAGATTGGCAACTGACTAAATTGTTAGTTTTCATTGGTAAATTTTTTTGTGGTTTCCTTATTTTGCATTTAGCTTTCAGATTACTGGTAGCATAAATGGTGTAATTTTTATATGTGTCAATTGAAGTTGCAATTTTGATAATTTCATGTCTCGAAAAACCCCCCCAAGGTATCTGACTTTTGGCCTCAAAAAATTTTCACTGCAAAACTGTGCGAAACGCCTTTGCTCATGTTAAAATTATAGCCAAACACCATGTATACAAACCTAACCTGGCAGGGTGTGTCGTTTACCGTTGCAACTTTAAGCAACATTCTCAATGACAAACATATACCACAAAAAATGCAAAAACCGATCTGTCAGATTCAGGAGAAGAGGACAAAAAAGTGTTCTGAAGAGTTTGTCAGATGAAAGAGCTTTTTTGTCTTGTGCGGCACTACGAATGCTGGTGAAGATATGCTTGACAAAACAAGAAAAACGTAAATCCTACCAAATGACGAATATGCGAAAAGTGTTAGTTTCCGACAATGATCTCATTTTGTTATGGTTTTCTCCCCCAGGCAAACCATATCTCCGCCAACCATTTGAAGTTACTTTTAATCGGCCTCCGAAAGTAAAGTACAACCTTCTGATATGCATGTTTGGAAGAAAAGCAATTGCAAAAGGAAATAAAACAGACATTGGTAACCCACTTAATACTTCCCGTAAAACCACTTACCGCTCTAAAAAATTTTTTTGCTGCCGATTGCATGTATTATGTGTAGAATGATAGGCGTACAGTTTAATAGACAATGTTATAGTGGTGAATAGTGACGTTGCTTTTTGCGTGCTTTTGTTTGTGCGTAATTTCCTTCGCCTTTATGAAGTAAGAAAACAATAAATTTTAATGATTTCCTTGTTTATTTGTTATTTCATTTGAGCAACAGCTGTGATCCCTGGATAGTGGATAAACGATTAACTATCTAGGCTCGTGCGATTAGACAGTCTCATGTTGACGGCATATCATTAAAAATCGTTCAATACTGTTTTTTTTTGTTTTTAATTTGACTTCGGTCAACTGACCTGTCTACAAAAATTTCAGTCATTTCAATTATTTTCGGTCATGTTTGAAGTAACAATACGTTGAACGAAATGTACACCTACTCCGGTGTAACCGCTACACAAAACCTACTTTGATCAGTTTGATGTCTGTCAGTGGCTGCGCCAATGAGCAAGTCCCCCTCCCCCACATCTTCTCAGCCCACTTTTGTAAATGGTGCAAATCTGTTAATTTTTTTCCTGGGGTAGGGGAGGGGGCAGACGTGGACCCTCTCCGGGTTTCCTGTCTTTAAAACCCAAAAATTTTACACTAGATAAAGCGTCAAGGGAACCCAGAAAATATAATTTGACCGCAAAATACTACCTTTTGACCGTTATACGCTTCTCATATTCTGTCAGTGCCATTATTTTTTTAACATTTTCAGCCGTGATACCGCAGTAATACACCATATCTAGGGTTACCATATTTTCACTATGCAAAAGGAGAACAGGTTTTTTGAGGGTCATCACGTTCGCACATGTTCATTTTTCTGCTCAAAAACAAGCCGTAAAGACAAAAAAAAGGTCATCACGTCCGCAGACCGTAGTTTGCACTGAAACTTTCCACAATTTTTCGTGGAAGAATGTTGTGACATGTTTTCACTGTTCGCAATGTCGAAAAGAAGGACATTTGGTAATTTTTTGGCGTCCTTGGAGGACAATTTTTTTGGTCAAAAAGGAGGACATGTCCTCCAAAAGGAGGGCGTATGGTAACCCTACATATCTTTGACTAAATTTGGTCGAAGATTTGCAGCGTAGACCGTTTTTTTTTAATAGCTTACTTTGAAGTACAGTAGCACACTGTACTGCAGAATCGGGCTACGGAACTACTAGGCACAATAACCGAAGGCAATGTCAATTTCTGAACAATTACGCTTACTAGTATCGTATTTTTACTTCGTACTAAGTCCCTATTTCGACGAAAAATCCTTCTGAATATACGCCAGAATGCACCAAATTAATTCCAAAATTTTGAAATTTTCTGGGGGAGGCTTCCCGTACCATACCTTCTTGAAAGAGTCTAAATTTTTGCAAATTTTCGTCTTGATTTGTCCCCCCCCCTAATATTTCTGAGTGGCGCCGTCCCTGATGTCTGTTAAACCTGGCACCGGTAGTCCGTTTGTAATTGTTGCTCGCATATTGGCAAAATATTTACTTGAACGGCAATTCACCGAAATGGCTTTAATTTTTATCCGTTTTTACTTACTTAAGTTGGACTATGATCGAAATTTCAAAAGCGAAAAAAAAATTAACCGGCCGTTAGCTCAGTTGCTTAGCGCACACGCTATCGGTGCGGGAGGTCTGGGGTTCAAATTCCGGGTCGGTCTAGTCGGCACAGTGTCTCGAACGGCTCGCCACCGCTGCGACGTTCTTTGGGAGCTGTGTCGCCCAGGCGCTAAGCCGCGGAGATGGACCACGACATTCGTAACGCGCTTTGGCGTAATACCGCGAGTATAATGATTTGATTTTTTTATGATCGAAATTTTACCGAAAAAAATAAAGCAGGTTCGATAGGCCTACCGGGTATAGTCTAAAGCAGAGTGGGGAACCGGCAAAGCACAGCGGGCCACATTGATTGCATAATATTTTCAGCGGGCCACATTTACTTTCAATTTGTTAATTTTGTTTTAAAAATAAACAATATTACATAGCAAATTTATTAAACTTTTACGCTGAGTTGTTTTTTGCCGCAAAATCAGAGACTTTTGCGCGTTGTTTATGCCACAAAATAAAGCATGTAGCAGAATGTGAAGCAGTTTTTACAAAATCTTAATATTTCCTATTCTACCAGTGTCGCGAAATAGGAAAGGGTATTACATCGCTGACAGGACGATTGATAATTCTATGACAAACCGTAGGAATTAATTCGTTCTTAGATCTGACCTCACGAAAAAACCAGGACCTTTTTCACCAAAGGAATATAATAATCGGCCCAACTTAACTCACTTAGCTACGGTACTCACCGTACTGTTTGTAACTTATATAAACACAAGCTCCACTGTTCACTTCAGCAACACTATACAACAAGGGCTATACCCTTCAGCATACAACAATATTGCTTACTCTACGCACACTAAATCTACACTCGAAAATTCACGCCTATTTATACTTGAAACTCAAGCTCGAGAACGTTCTACAGCATTCTCAAAAAGAAACAAGAAGAGAAATCACATGACACGCAACAACTCACACCAAATTACAGTAAACACGATTGTGACGTCAAAAGAAATCATATGACATGCAAAAATTCGCACCAAACCGCGGTAAACACAATTGTGACGTCACAAGCACAAATTTTAACTCAGTGAAATTACGTAAAGGAGAGATCTGTCGAGAATATTCACGTGAGAAATTACGTCAGTAGAAATTTATGATTTCATAATGCAACCTTACGAAACAATCCCACGAATAAAACTTCGGAAAAACAACGCATCGGTCCAAAACCTACTACAGTATACAAAGCATATAAAACAAAACATATTGAACAGTTATATCGGTACAACCAGTTTGTTCTACGTTTAACAAAATTCTGACGCGGGCCTCATTCAAAACTTAAGCGGGCCGCAGGTTCCCCACCCCTGGTCTAAAGTCACATTACTAAAAATATCAAAAAAAAAATAGTAGAGTAAGGGGACTATTTTTAAATTTTTAGTATCGAAATTTCGCTGAGACCCGAAACACTGCTGCTATGCCTAGTGGAGTAGCATTTACGATTTGGTGTTGAACGGGCAAGCCGTAAGGCGGGCCTATGGCATTTCAGCCAGCCATAATATTCGCAAGTTACTGTCATATTTGAAACAGCAAGCGAGAGTTTGGGCTGGTGGTAGTCATCAAAGAGAGAATAAATTATTCCGGACGCCACATTTTTCCCCAGTTGCTGGGAAGGTATGCTTTTTCCATCTCAAAAAACGTTTGGTGAAACAGCTTCTTCGTGCCTTCTCTATATTTCTGCGTCTTCTCTATATTCTTCTCGTCTTGTCTATATTCTTCTTGTCTTCTCTATATTCCTTTTCTGCGTCCGTTTGCATTCTAAATCCTATATTGCTGTGTTAATTTATTTTGACGGTGCAGAAATAAAAGACACTACTACTACTATTTTAAATCTTGAATTTGCACCAAATATTCAGGAAAATTTGAAGTTTATGCAGATTGTGTTGCCAATCAAACTTGCAATGCTTTGCACTGTTGCATATCAGCATTCAGCAATGCATTAAACAAGCACAATCAAAAACATCATCGCAAGAGTGTTATCGCCAAAAGACAATCCATCATTTTAGTTTAAAATAATGAAATTAAGACAAGTCGACAATTCGATCACTAGACACCAGCCCAGAGCCTACACCAAACACTGCCCAGAGCAGAGCCTAGACTATAAACATAAACCTACGCTATTTTTGCTGAAAATAAATTAGTGGTTATAACAAGTAAATAAACATAGATTGAGTTCAATCTAAGTAACAATTTAAAAAAATAGACCAAGTACACTCCTCTCCTTTACTGTATTAGCAGCTGGATTTATCATTGTACAGGTCCCTTTTGTCAGCTTACTGGTATGTTTGTCAGCCTACCGCAATCACATATTTTTACACCTGGAGGGTGAGTTTTTTAGTCTTTTTAAATAAGGCGATAACCTACAAGTACTTGGCAGTTCTTAAAAATTGAAACAATTTTATTGCACAGCTGCGGGCATAGTCTGGAGTCCATAAAAAATGTTACTGCATCAGCAAGCCAGAACTAACAAAGTACCGGTAGCAGAAAAGACTGGCCCATGACCAATTTTAAACTTAAAGGGGCAATAAACCCTACATTGTCACTTTAGCTTAAAAAATTTATAAAAAATTATAGTTTTGAATGGTGTTTGATTTACATCCAGAAACGCCTTCTTTCAAAAGTTATTGCAGCTTTCCGACCTCCATGGAATGGATAGTCCTCTGAGGAGTTGGTTTCGGCGGCCATTTTGTTTTTCATCACTATGGTAACCATGGTCGTTTGGTCTAGCTAGCCTTATCAAGCAAAGTGCTAAAGTACCTTAGGATAGACTATTACTGTACTTCTACCATACCCTGACTGGCGCAGGCTCTCTTAACCAGTAGGCCTACCTCTTGGTTGATAGACTATTAAGACTGAAACTACCAAACTGCAAAGTTTGAAAAGGAATTTTGGTCCATATTTACATATTTTGGACAGTAGCACCATCCTTCTTTTCTACCCGCATCAAAGTATACTGGTACAGTGGTACACCCTGCCTAAGGGGAGTTTTCTCAAACAGTAACTGGGTTTGCAGAGATAATTTATTTTGAATGCAAAATTTTGATTGGACCATAGACTAGACATAACTTTATCCATTTAGCCAGAAAAGCAGATTCTTAGGTGGGAATTTATTTCTGTTTGAGTTGGATTTGTTAGGCATAAACAGATAAATGGGCTAGTCTACATTTTGTTATGTTTGATTTTTTATTGCTGTTATTGATGAGCCTAGGCCTTTGCTGTTTTAAGTCATGGCTAAATTTGTAAAATGTTGTTTTTCGATTTATTAGTTTATCACACAGACATCATATCCTAGTGTTTCCTATACCGGTAGCCTACCAGTGTACCGGTAAGCAATATTCATGATGATCTCTTGATTAATTATACATTTATTCATATATTATTTTTCAGCTTTCATGCTGGTTTGCTTACAAAATTTTTCTATAAATTTGACTGTTATTTGAAACTTCCATTTTCAAACTCGGAAACCCAAGGAATCTTTGCTGTACAAAATGATACAACCAGGCAAAAATTAGATATTTATTCCGAACAACACTTTATTAAAACCACTTTGTTAAGTAGAGGACAGAACTGCAGTCTGTGATGCTTGTGCAACGAGTCTGAGGTAACCTATTGCAAAGCATGCTGCTATAGGATGTGGAAACAATGATTGCATCATTCAGGGATGCTGTGTAAATTTCCAGCTAGCTCACAGCAAGGAATGCACGTTTGATGATTTGGAACAGTGTTTACAATATTCATATTCGTGGAAGACTTCTCCAAATAAAATCATTGCTTTCAGTTAGGCTATTGTTCTTTCTTGATTTAGTTTTGTGTTTTTGGTCGTGGAATAAAATAAACTCACACTCGAATGCTTCATGAAAGTTTATGTCGCGCATTCATTAACGTTTTATTCGCAGAATATGTTAACAGCCTAGGTCTCCAAAAATTGTGTGGCTACGTTGGCAGATTCCAGATACATAGGCTACAGCTCATACGCTGCTGCGGGTCAGCCCAAAGGCTAACGCTAGCGTTTTATCTGCCTACATTGTTCATTCATTTTCGGCCATAAGCAGCTGCTTCTTGCAGTCTGCTCTTAGTTGATATCACGTGACTTTTAGCATTGCTGCGGAAATGGACGACGTCATATTCTCAGAGGACTCTCAAATTTTTAAAGTTCAACATCTTCGAAATTACGCAATTAAAATGCACCGGGTCAACGCGAAAAAATTTCAAAATTTTTTCTCTAAGGATTTGTTTTATAAAATAAACAACGATTCTGACTTTATTGCCCCTTTAACTACGTAATCTTTTTATAGGTTAAATTATTATACTGTAGTTGAAAACGTTATCACTCTTAGTAATCACAGAAACTACATAAGACATCGATCCACCAGGAAGGCTTCAAAATTATTCCTTTTTTGTTAGGCTAGCTATTTGAACCTTTAAGGGCCATCCAAAACTCTTATTATTCAACTTAAAACATATCGCAATATGTCTGTCAGCATTGAAACTCAGAAGTGCAGGATAATACTTACATCCCCACTACCTTCAACTGGCTTAATTCCTGTTTTTATAGATTCAGGAACAGAAACTGTGCTAGCAGACTACCAATCTCCTATCTCTTTCCATTATACCGCGCACAAAATTAGTGCTTTTCTTCACATGCATCAGAGCGTGACCAAATGAACGACTTTTTCCTGGTATCCGTGGAGTTTCCAGTCATTCAGAATAAAGTCTTTGGTTTGAATTTACTGCAAGATTTGCCAGCTTGTTTGAAATGTCAGACAAACAAAACGAATTTTGCTGCAGACTTGTGTAGCATTGTGCCGGCCGATTAGCTCAGTTGCTAAGCCCATTCTATCGGTGCGGGAGGTGTGAGGTTCGATTCCCGGGTCGGCCAAATCGTCACGGTGTCGCCAACGGCTCGCCACCGTTGCGACGTTTGTTTGAAGCTGTGTGGCCCAAGCGCTGCGCCGCGGAGGTGGGCTCCGCCACTCGTTACACGCTTGGGCGTAATACGGCGAGTATAATGAAGTTTTGATTTTTTGTGCAGCATTATTTAAGGAGAATAGTTTTACTGAGATTTCGATCACTGTATTACAGAAATGTTAGAAGTCGTTACAATATTATTAAGTTTATGGAGCACAGGCTGCAGGAAATTAAACTTACTTCATGTGTGATAATGCCCACCTATATTTTGCACGGATTTGTTTTTTCTAAGTTGTAAAAGTGAAGTCACTCTGCTGTTCCCTTAGACGTTTGCGTCCCTAGTAAGCTTTTTTTTTTTTTAATTTTTTTTATTTTGCGATTATAAAACAAATACCATAAATACACACTACAAATTAAGCATTGTTATCGAACAACTCCTTCAACATAGTTGATCCCATTTTCGAAAGTGTAACCGGGAAGCCATAAGCGGGTGCTTGCAGCTGCCATCTAGTTTGATTTAGGTCTGTTGAGTCTCTGAAAATAATTTTCTTCCATGTCAGCAGGGTTAATGATTTACGAGTAAATAGCTTCAAATGTGATAAGTGCCAACTTGACAGGTTTTAAACTTACATATAATTAATTGAGGTAATGTGCACACTTTTTCTGAAAAAAAAAAATGGTGTAGCTTCGCTTGGACTAGAGAAAAGTAAATGAAAACGCACCTACAAATACATCATTGCATAGACCTTTTCCTAAAAAAATTGGATCGCTTACTCCCTACAGTTATTTACGCAGCAATTATCGGCACAGTCCGCGTATTTGACGTTTTTTGGCTTAACTGCGACAAGCACATTGCAATGATGGTGCGCGCTTTCCAAGGCGTGTTATGTGTTAATAAGCCCATATTCATGGTCTGTTACAAAGCGCTTTGTGACGGAGGCCAATTATGGCTTCCCGAAAGGGGAAGCCATATTTCGGAATACAATAAATATGGGACGAAAATAGCTTAAGGAGGAAAACTAAAGCCGCTGTGAATCTCAAAACTGGACGTTTCGACAACATAAATTCAGCTGTCATCATCAGCAGTGTATGCAAGGCAGTACAAAACTGTAAGAACTAGAATTTACAATTCTAACTACAAGTAATAGCATAACCCAGGCAACGGGTCAAAATAAGTATTATAATTATAACGTCATAAACCAAAAGCTAATAAAAAGACTGACGGAATTAAATTAACAATTAAATAAGTAAAGAGGAGCGGATTTGGAGTCAACGTTAAGCAATGGCTCATATTTTTGAATAAAAAGTGACTCAAGAATTAATAAGCGTGCAGAATCACCAGAGCCACTAAGAATGTTCGGTTTGGCAAAGTCCACTTTATGGTCAGGATTGTCCATTAAATGTCGGCACACCTCGGATTTATTCGAACTGGAATGCTCCTTAAGTCTGTTAATAAGATTACGTCTAGTCTGTCCTATACAGCTAGAACCACAAGAACACGTTAATTTATATACAACCCCATATTTCATCAAGGTCTTTTGCTTATCTTTCAGACGAAAGTTATGTCCGATGTTCCAGGTGGTGTCGATAATCCGTAGAATTACTCGGTTCCATGTATGCTTTTCCACTAAGGCGGACAGCTCTTTTTTGAGTTGCATTGACATGTCACCTAAAAAGGGCAAACGAGCAATAACTGTTCTACAGTTTCTACGTTTTTCAAGGTGACTCAACATCTTGTCATATTTACGATTAAAAAATCTCCTGACACAACTATCTAAAAAATAAGCAGGATAGCCATTACGACCAAGCATAACCTTGATATTATCCACCTCTGAACAATTGCTTTCATAAGAACTACAGATCTTGTAAGCACGATCGAGCAAACAATTAACCAAGTTATATTTATAGCGGCGTGGATTATATTCCAAATGGAGCACATTTGGAATATAATCCAGTGTTGGTCGGTTTGCGAAATAGAGTTGTCCACCTTAGTGGAAAAGCATACATGGAACCGAGTTATTCTACGGATTATCGACACCACCTGGAACATCGGACATAACTTTCGTCTGAAAGATAAGCAAAAGACCTTGATGAAATATGGGGTTGTATATAAATTAACGTGTTCTTGTGGTTCTAGCTATATAGGACAGACTAGACGTAATCTTATTAACAGACTTAAGGAGCATTCCAGTTCGGATAAATCCGAGGTGTGCCGACATTTAATGGACAATCCTGACCATAAAGTGGACTTTGCCAAACCGAACATTCTTAGTAGCTCTGGTGATTCTGCACGCTTATTAATTCTTGAGTCACTTTTTATTCAAAAATATGAGCCATTGCTTAACGTTGACTCCAAATCCGCTCCTCTTTACTTATTTAATTGTTAATTTAATTCCGTCAGTCTTTTTATTAGCTTTTGGTTTATGACGTTATAATTATAATACTTATTTTGACCCGTTGCCTGGGTTATGCTATTACTTGTAGTTAGAATTGTAAATTCTAGTTCTTACAGTTTTGTACTGCCTTGCATACACTGCTGATGATGACAGCTGAATTTATGTTGTCGAAACGTCCAGTTTTGAGATTCACAGCGGCTTTATTTTTTCTCCGGAAGCCATATTGTTTTTACTTGGCCATTTCTGCACTTTTTGACACTTCCAGCAGCTGTAGCTGCAAAACTGTTGTTCCAGTTCAGAAGTGACCTGGAGTTCAAATGTGTGTTCCATCTAGGTCTACACCATGGTCACCCCAACTTTTCGCGACTGTCCCCCACTTTCTAGAAAAAAAATATTTTGATTCCGAAAAATTCTTTTTTATGGCTTCCCGAAAAGGGAAGCCATATTGTTTTTACTTGGCCATTTCTGCATTTTTTGACACTTCCAGCCGCTGTAGCTGCTAAACTACTGTTCCAATTCAAAAGTGACCTGGAGTTCAAATGTGTGTCCCACCTAGGTCTACACCTTGGTCGCCCCAACTTTACCCGACAGCCCCCCACTTTCTAGAAAAAAATATTTTGATTCCGAAAAATTCTTTTTTTTTTTTTCAACACCAAATTTTGTGCAGCCTAAGGCTTTTGAACCGCTGGTGCTAGAGACTTGAAATGTCCAGGGATGGTAGATCTTATTGGGAACTTGTGGCTAACAGCTTTTGGGGGGTGGCGGTCATCAGGTTGAAGGTCAAAAAACCAAATTTACCAAAACCTAATAGGTTTTGAAGGACATTAGGTAGGACCTTCAAATTTTCACAGTATATGCATATCAATGTGGGGAACAAAACTGTGCACACCAATTATCTTTATGTGACGTCACTTAGGGTCAAAGGTCAAATCAACGAATCTCAACAGATTTTTGTGCAGCCTAAGGCTTTTGAACCGCTGATGCTAGAGACTTGAAATTCTCAGGGATGATAGACCTCCATGTGAACTTGAGCCTAACAACTTTTGGGGGTGGCCGTCAACAGGTGAAAGGTCAAACGTCAATCAAACAAAATAAAAAAAAATCGATAAAATGGCAGATGCTTCCTTGTAGCCCGGGCTGTGATTAAGTCTGTACAAAGCTTTTTACTTGCAAAGTTACAATGACAGACCGAAACCAAATCTGCCGACCCGGAAGGGTATCCACTCTTTCCGATGCTCAGCCAAGGCCTACTAACCGGCAAACGTCCTTTTCAGGACGGGGCGATGTTTGCCCTGCTTCAGGGCACATTGTCAACAAGTTCCGAAGGCCAGCAATCCTGCAGCTGAACATTGAAGGCCTCACTGCAAGCAAGATGAATGTCCTTCACCATCTCGCTGTGCAGTTTGAGGCACTCGTCATCCTACTACAGGAGACTCACTGTGCTTCTACCGACAACCTTGTGATTCCAGGTTTTGCACTAGCTGGGTCCTGTTTAAACAGGATACACGGCCTTGCTACATTTGTCCATGAGCGACTAAAATGGACCTTAGTAGATCAGTCCACATTTACATCAGAGACTGAGTGGTTATGCGTAGACATTGATGGCTATAAAATTGTCAACGTTTACAAACCTCCACCTACACCATTGCAGACTACCGACCTACCAGTGTTTCCACACCCTGTCCTGTACTCGAGTGATTTCAACTGCCCGCATGTGAATTGGGGCTACAGCAGCAACAGCGCTGATGGAGAGTGCCTTGTTGCTTGGGCAAGCCTTAATGGTTTTGTCCCTCTCCATGACCCAAAGGACATGGCCACTTTCCACTCAGGCCGCTGGAACACTGGCACCAACCCAGACCTGGCGTTTGTTAGTGTTGGTCCTGATAGTCGCTTACCTGACAGGCGTATTTTAGAGAAGTTTCCTAGGTCACAACAACGACCTTCGCTCATTGTTCCACCAAGCCTCACTCTGTCAGTTCCGAGTATGCCTGTTAAGCGATGGAACTTCCGCAAGGCCAAATGGAGCCATTACAATGCCCTGACCAACCAACTCGCTAAGAGCTTGTTGCCACCTGATACATCTGATATGGACCGGGCATACCAGGACTTCTGTAATGCCATCAGTACAGCAGCCAAAAAGTATATCCCACGTGGTCGACGAAACGACCACATTCCGTGTTGGGATGCTGAGTGTGAGAACCTCTATCAGATGTTTCTGCAATCGCCTAAGGGATCTGACTCTAGCAGGGCTGCTTCTGCCCTGCTGTCCAGGCTTGACAGAAAACGCAGGGAACGATGGTCTGAGGCAGTCCAAACCATCGACTTTTCTCACTCCAGTCGTAAAGCATGGGACATATTAAACAACTTAACTGGTAGATCACGACGCTCCCCTCGGCATTGTGCAGTTTCAGCCAATGCCATCGCATCAGTACTGGTCAATAACAGCAAATACGAGGATATTGATCGCAAGTCATCTCGGCTTGTGTCTCAAAAAGTGTCTGATCTTTGGAGGGCCTCTACAACAAGTGCAGCGAATGTCTGTGGAAGCTTTACTTCCTCAGAATTCGCAGCCGCCCTCAAACATCTGAAACCAGGAAAAGCTCCAAGCCCAGACTCTATCTGCCCTGAGCTTTTGCTCCATGCTGAAGCTGCCCTGAAATCCTGGCTGTGTGGCTTTCTTTCATCCTTTTTGCACCACCTCAAAATTCCAAAAATCTGGAGAAGAGCGTTGGTCGTCGCGATCCCCAAACCAATGAAATCTGTAGAGGACCCCAAGAGCTATCGCCCCATCTCTTTGCTCTGTGTCCCCTACAGGATCCTCGAGAGGCTTATTTGCACCCGTATCGAGCCCATTGTCGACCCGCTTCTTCTTCGGGAGCAAGCTGGGTTCCGACAGGGAAGGTCCACAATAGACCAAAGTGTTCTACTTACTCAACACATCGAGGACTCATTTGAGACCAAGAAGAAGGCCGGTGCTGTTTTTGTCAATCTGACAGCTGCTTATGACACTGTCTGGCATCGTGGCCTCACCTGTAAGCTGCTAAGACTCCTTTCTGATAAACACATGGTCCAAATGATTATGGAACTTATCCGGAATAGAAGTTTCACCCTTTCCATCGGTGACAGCAAGCGAAGCAGGTTACGACGTTTGTGAAATGGTCTCCCTCAGGGATCAGTCTTGGCTCCCCTCCTTTTTAACATCTACACATACGATCTGCCTTCCACAATTTCCCAGAAGTATGCGTATGCCGACGACCTGGCATTGATGCATACCTCGAAAGACTGGAAGACTTTGGAGGGCACTCTAAGCCAAGACATGACAACACTTTCAGCGTATCTCCAGACTTGGAGGCTGAAGCTCAGCCACACTAAGACGGTGACGACGGCCTTTCATTTAAACAACCGAGAGGTCAAAATCTTCAACAACGGCAAACTATTGCCATACTGTCCAACTCCAACCTACCTTGGTGTAAAGCTGGACAGGTCGCTCACTTTTCGTCATCACCTAGAGGCACTGCGCAAGAAACTTTCCACTCGCGTCATACTGTTGAGGCGACTTGCAGGCTCGGGATGGGGTGCAGGAGCCAAAACATTGCGAACAGCCGCCTTGTCCCTGGTTTTCTCCACAGCTGAGTACTGCGAACCTGTTTGGTGTTGTAGTGCTCACACTCGGCTAATCGACAGTGTTTTAAATGACGCCTTGCGCATTGTCACTGGATGTCTGCGACCCACTCCAACGGACTACTTGCCAATCCTCGCAGGAATCCAGCCAGCTGAGCTTCGTCGTCGAGGAGCGACACTCTCCCTGGCTAACCGCGTCACCCTTAACCCTGATCATATTCTACATGAGCAGCTGGTCGGGAAATAAAATGCGCACCAGGGAAGGCTCAAATCAAGACGTCCGTTTGTACCCGCTGCACAGAAACTACTCGATAGTCTGACCGAATCAGACATTCGCGCAGCGCAATGGATGAATTATGTATGGAACATGGAGTACTTGAAAAGTGCATCAAGGCTTCATGCTTTTATTTCCAGGGCCAGTCCTAAGCCTCTTGGAATGGGTTTGCCCAGAACATCTTGGGTAAAACTGAATCGTCTGCGGACTGGCGAAGGGCGATTCCATTCATCCATGTACAAATGGGGTGCTGCTCCTTCACCGAATTGTGAGTGTGGTGCCTCTGAGCAAACTGCAGACCACATCATTTCTACATACCCCCTACATCGTGCACCAAAAGAAATACAAGGTCTTCTGGTCCTGGATGATGACACCCGACGCTGGCTTAAAATCAATGCCGTCAACATCTAAACCGTCGGAAGAGGATGCCCAACCACACGACGACGGCGATAAAGCGCTAATAACTTGTGAATGACAATTGGTAAAACATTCAAACTTACGGAGGAGATGCATCTCAATCAAGGTATAAAAGGACCAACAATGATTGGTTTTATGTGACGTCACTTGGGGTCAAAGGTCAAATAAGCAAATACGTTGTTTGGCCTATAACCATTGATTGAAATCACATGAGAACTTCAAAATTATAGGGTTGGTGTGTCTTGATATATCCTTGCAGTGTATCAACTATAAACGCTCTATGTCACGTGACTCGGGGTCAAAGATCAAAAAACCGAGAAGTGTTGCTAATATTGCACAGGTTAAGGTTTTTGAACTGCGGATGCTAGAGGCTTGAAATGTTCAGGGATGATAGACCTCGACGTAAACTTGTGTCTCACAACTTTTGGAAGGTGACGATCAAGTGGTTTCGAGTCAATGGTCAATAATAGGAAAATGTTCACAAGCTCATAACTGTTAAATGGCAACAGCTAGGACCTTCAAATTATCAGAGGATATTAATCTCAATCTGGGTAACAAAAATGTCAATACAATGAAAGGTTACCCCAGAGCACCTGACTTGGAGTCAAACGTAAAAAACGTTAAATTTCAGGAAACCTCATGAAAGTCAAGCAAAGATTTTTAATCCGTTAGAGGGCAGTAGGGTAACATGTTTTGGAGCTATTTTAGCTTACAACTTTTCCATTTGTGAGTGAGCCGTACGAGTTTGTGTTTAAACTGACGTTTTAAGCAGCAATAAGGGGCACATGGGAGTTGGCCAAGTGGTTGGTGTATTGGACTCATGACTTAGCTCCGCGAATTCCTCGCATTGACACTGTGTTCGCATTGCGGCGAAGAGTTTGTTAAAGTAATAGCTAGCATAGTCCGCTATCAGATCATCAGGCATGTGGTTTTGCGAAGTTCGTTCTAATCAGCACTTGTTTGTTTTATTTCATTCACGCCTTACGTGAATGGGTAACTGGACAAATTCAAAACTGTTTGGCGGTACCTTGATGAGTGTCAAAGTTTTCGTTGAAGTAGTCACAGCGCTTTTATTTAATGCGAGCAATGTTGGTTTATCAGTGGCTTTACTTTTCAAGTTGCTAAAAAGTTGCCATTCATAAGTAAGTACTAAGTTGTAACTTCTAAGTTTCAACTTACCAACAAGTGGTCCCTTATTGACTTCTATTGATTTATTTGCAATACCTTGGGCGAAGTCTTATGCGAAATATTGCAGCCATTATTTTTTGCGCAGATTGTTAAGCACTGTAATCGCTGCTTTAAAAGTGAGTTTTATGCCGCGATTTCTTGTCCTTAGAATCGAACACAAGCTCGATGATTCAATTTCGTTTTGTGTGAATGCAGTGGTCCTTGCAGCTGCACAAATCCTTCAAGAATCATGGCGTTTATTGTTCGAATTTACTGCAAGATTTGCCAGCTTGTTTGAAATGTCAGACAAACAAAATGATTTTGCTGACTACTTGTGTAGCATTGTGCCGGCCGATTAGCTCAGTTGCTAAGCCCACCCTATCGGTGCGGGAGGTGTGAGGTTCGATTCCCGGGTCGGCCAAATCGTCACGGTGTCGCCAACGGCTCGCCACCGTTGCGACGTTTGTTCGGAGCTGTGTGGCCCAAGCGCTGCGCCGCGGAGGTGGGCCCCGCCACTCGTTATCACTTGGGCGTAACACGGCGAGTATAATGAAGATATGATTTTTTGTGCTGCATTATCACTGTACACGTGAAGAAATTTAAGGAGAATAGTTTTATTGAGATTTCGATCACTGTATTACAGAAATGTAAGAAGTCGTTACAACATTATTAAGTTTATGGAGCACAGGCTGCAGGAAATTAAACTTACTTCATGTGTGATAATGCCCACCTATTTTTTGCACGACTTTATTGTTTTTTCTAAGTTGTAAAAGTGAAGTCACTTTGCTGTTACCTTAGACGTTTGGGTCCGTAATAAGCTTGATCGGGAAGCCATGAGCGGGTGCTTGCAGCTGCCATCTAGTTTTATGGAGATTTCGATCACTGTAGTACAGAAATGTAAAAAGTCGTCACAACGCTAAGTGTATGGAGCACAGGCTACAGAAATTTCAATTTACTTCATCCGTGATAATGCCCACTTATATTTTGCACGATTTTGTAATTTTTTTTTAGTTGTAAAAGCGAAGTCACTTTACTGTTCCCTCAAACGTTTGGGTCTTTCCAAAGCTTGATCGGGAAGCCATAAGCGGGTGCTTGCAGCTGCCATCTAGTTTTTTTTTTGTTTCAACACCAAATTTTGTTCAGCCTAAGGCTTTTAAACCGCTAATGCTAGAGACTTGAAGTTTTTAAGGATGGTAGATGTCAATGAAAACTTGTGCCTAACAACTTTGGGGGGTGGCGGTCATCAGGTTAAAGGTCAAAGGTCATAAAACCAAATTTACCAAAACCTAATAGCTTTTGAATGACATTAGGTAGGATCTTTAAGTTTCCACAGTATATGCATATCAATGTGGGGAACAAAACTATGAACAACAATGACCTGTTTGTGACGTCACTTAGGGTCAAAGGTCAAATCAACGAACCTCAACAGATTTGTGTGCAGCTTAAGGCTTTTGAACCGCTGATGCTAGAGATTTGAAATTCTCAGGGATGATAGACCTCCATGTGAACTTGTGTCTAACAAGTTTTGGGGGGTGGCGGTCAGCGGATTATAGGTCAAACGTCAATCAAGTAAAATGACAAAAAATCGATCAAACACTAATAACTTGTGAATGGCAACTGGTAGGACCTTCAAGTTTATGGAACAGATGCATCTCAAACAAGATATAAAAGGACCAACAGTGATTAGTTTTGTGTGACGTCATTTGAGGTCAAAGGTCAAATAAGCAAACATGTTGTTTGGCGTATAACTATGAATTGAAAACACATGGGAACTTTAAATTAATAGAGTTGGTGTGTCTTGATATATCCTTGCAGTGTATCAACTATAAACGCTCTATGTCACGTGACTCGGGGTCAAAGATCAAAAAACCGATAAATGTTGCCAATCTTGCGCAGTCTAAGGTTTTTGAACTGCTGATGCTAGAGGCTTGAAAGTTTCAGGGATGATAGACCTCGACGTAAACTTGTGTCTCACAACTTTTGGGGGGTCGCGGTCACGTGGTTTGGGGTCAAAGGTCAATAATAGAAAAATATTCACAAGCTCATAACTTTTGAATGGCAACAGCTAGGTCTTTCAAATTATCGGAGGATATTAATCGCAATCTGGGTAACAAAAATATCAACATAATGAAGGGTTACCCCAGAGCACCTGACTTGGAGTCAAACGTAAAAAACGTTAAATTTCAGGAAACCTCATAAAATTCAGGCAAAGATTTTTAATCCGTTAGAGGGCAGTAGGGTAACATGTTTTTCAGCTAGTTTGGCTTGAAATTTTTTCATTCGTGAGTGAGCCGTATGAGTTTGTGTTTAAACTGACGTTTTAAGCAGCAATAAGGGGCACATGGGAGTTGGCCAAGTGGTTGGTGCATTGGACTCATGACTTAGCTTTGCGGATTCCTCGCATTGAAACTGTCTTCGCATTGCGGCGAAGAGTTTGTTGAATTAATAGCTAGCATAGTCCGCTATCAGATCATCAGGCATGTGGTTTTGCGAAGTTCGTTCTAATCAGCACTTGTTTGCTTTATTTCTTTCACGCTTTATGTAATTGGGTAACTGGACAAATTCAAAACTGTTTGGCTGTAACTTGATGAGTGTTAAAGTTTTCGTTGAAGTAGTCACAGCACTTTTATTTAATGCGAGCAATGTTGGTTTATCAGTGGCTTTACTTTTTAAGTTGCTAGAAATTTGCCATTAATAAGTATGTATTGAGTTTAATAAGTATCTATTTTGTTAAACCATTTCGATCACTGTATTACAGAAATGTAAGAAGTCGTTACAATATTATTAAGTTTATGGACCACAGGTTACGGGAATTTAAACTTGCTTTACAGTATGTGTCCTAATGCCCACCTATACTTTGCTACGATTTAAATATTTTTTTTAAGTTGAAAAAGCGAAGTCACTCTACTGTTCCCTTAGATGTTTCGGTCTTTAGTTTTATAGAGATTTCGATCACTGTATTACAGAAATGTAAAGAGTCGTCACAATATTATTGAGTTTATGGAGCACAGGTTACAGGAATTTCAACTTTCTTAATGCGTGATAATGCCTATCTATATTTTGCAGGATTTCGTTACTTTTTTTAGTTGTAAAAGCAAAGTCACTTTACTGTCTCTTTAGACGTTTGGGTCCCTAGAAAGCTTGACCGGGAAGCCATCAGCGGGTGCTTGCAGCTGCCATCTACAGTAGTTCTATTTGCTTTTTATTTCGCTGCGACTGCATGTTTACATGCAGTTTGCAGTCTGCAAATGACTGATAGGACTAATAGACATAATAGCACTAATGGGGGGAGCATTAGGGGTATAGAGAATTTGGGGGTGTGTAGATGGTGGGAGAATTGGGAAAGTTTGGTGGTTGGGGCAGTTGGGTCAAGTATGGGGCAAATATGGAAGGAGTGGAGGAATGTATTGGGGTGTGGGGGGAGGTAAGGGAAGGTGTGTTGGGGGTGTGGGAAGTGTGTTGGGATGGGGGTAGGTGTGTGGAAGTGTGTTTGGGGTGTGGCGAAATGTGTTTGGGACGTGGGGAAAGGTGTGAAAAGAATGTTGGGGTGGGGGCAATGTGGGGGTGCCTGGAAGTGTGGGGAGAAATGTGGAACAATCTGGGAGAGCGGGAAAATATGGGGAGAAGGGTGGTGTCACGATTTGGGACTCCAACTCTCCTGACCCCAACCCTCCAACCCAAACCCCCCGACCACAATTCTCCCGATCCCTAACTTCCCTGACCCCCCAAATCCAACTCCCCCAACCTCAACCTCCCGACTTTAAATCCCCCGACTCCAACCCCTTCGACGCCACCCCCCCGACTTCAACCTCCCCGACTTCAATTCCCTTGACCCCAACTTCACTAACCCCAGCACCCCCGACCCCAACCACCTAACCCCAGTCCCCCTGACTCAAACCCCCCGACTTCAACTCGCCCGACCTCAACCCTCTCAATGCCAATCTAACGATCCCAACTCTTCCGACCCTTAATTTCCTCGACTCCAACCCCCCAACTCCAACCTCCTCGAACCCAACTCTTCTGACCCCACCACCACAACCACAACTCCGCCGACCCCAAACCCCCAACCCCAAATTCTCCGACCCCAGCCCCCTGACTCCAACTTCCCTGACCCCAACCCCCCAAACTTTTCCTCATCTTCCCCAACACTTTCCCACATCTTCCCTACACCCCAGCACACTTTTCCACACCTCCCTCAATACTTACCCACAAATTCCCCCACACCCTAACACACTTACCCACACCCCCTACAACTCTACCCTCACCTCCCCCACACTTCCCCACATCTCCCTTCACCTCCCCCACACCCCAACACACTTTTCCCCACCTCCCCTAACACTTCTCCACACCTCTCTCATTACCTTGCCCCACGCCCCAACACACTTGCCACACCTCAACCACACCCCCCACAACTCTCACTTCCCCCACATCTCCCTTCATCTTCCCCACACTCCGACACACTTTTCCACACCCCTTCTCACCTCCCCCTGCCCTTCGCCACACCCTCACACCTTTCTCCACATCTCCCTCACCCCTCCCCCACACCCCAACACGTTTTTTACACCTCCCCCACACTTCTCCCACCTCCCTTTATATCAAAATATCGTGGGAATTCTACTTCCGTACCTTCTCATTAAGGCGTGACAAGATAAAGAAGAGAAAAAGAGTTGTGCAACCATATTATAGAGAACTATGGTGAGGCTTTACAGAAAATTTTACAGTCGTAGGGAAGACTTTAGAAGTGCCGCACAAAAAGATGCTTTTTCATATATCTTCTAGCAAGTAGGTTTACCAGTTGTAGCGAATACGTCCTCTTACACAACTAATTCATGCATTTTTTAATCTGGCAACCCTTAGTCTCGCGAGTTAAAATGCCGCATAATGATACCTGTGATGTCACACATAGTATTATGACACTGTAATTGATAATCCGTATTTTAGAACAGAAGTTTGTTTTGTTTTCATTCAAAGCTTGCCTTCAAAAGAAATGATTTAGTAAAAAGTATCGTCTGAATTTTGATTTCAATATGATATGCTATTCCAAATTCAATTACAAGAAGAAACTTCAATTTGAATAAAAATATCAAGAGCAGACAGCAGACTGTCGTAGAGAACCCTAAAGACCGAGAGATAAAAATGGTGCGGAGGTCGGTAAAAATCATAACGCTGTTCGGCCCCTGGATCTACCCTCCTTGGAGTTGGGCCTGCTCCCGATCCCTACACAGAGAATGTATTCTGGCTCCGATTGCTACGCTAATGGTAACAAATGATTTTTTTTACATTCACATTAAACATAGGGTATTTTAATTTTTAAGCTTAGTAGTTTTATAGAATCATGTGGTGATATTACAATGGGTCAAGCTTCAGCAAATCTTTTTGACCATCTTAGGAATAAAAACACTTTGCGGGAGAGTCCTACGTTGACTGTTTCTGAAGTGCAACAGTTTTGGGATAAGTGTCATCTCCCAACAACAAAAAAGCAACATTGCATTTCAAGATTAGAAACAATTTACCAAGATTGGCGAAAACTTCAGAAAGGAGTAAAAGGGGGAGGAAAATCTCAACAAACTACAGAACATGAATTTCAGAAATCTTTAAAAAAAAACTTTCGACATAAAACATGCAAATTGGGAGAATCTGGTTCAAAATAAGGAAGATACTGACTTTCTAAAAGATCAATTGGCCAGCAGAAAATTTTCTACAGGGTCTGTGGATATGAAACTTCAATTACAAATGAAAAGGAGGAAAAATAGAAAAGAAGTCGAACTAAAAAGAACAGAAAAGGAAAAGAAACTAAAACAGGATGAAGAAGCAACTTGCTCTTCTTTTCCAATACCATCAGATATCGAATCAGATGATTCCTACCTCTCCACTTCTTCAGCATCTAGCACAGTTCAGCGGACTCCAGTAAAACGGAAACGTCCCATAAATATTGTCACCGCTGAGGTTGCGGCTGCCTTAGACAAAACTAAAGTTACTGACAGAATGGTAGTCCATAATCTTGTTTCTTTTTCCAAGGCTTTCGGGCATTCACCTGAAGAAATTGCATTGAATCGATGGACGATTAGGAAAAGCAGAAGAAGGCATCGAATAAGCACTCTTTCTAATTTACAAAACAAGTTTTCCATCCAAACCAAGGGTCCTGCAGTTGCTCACTGGGATGGAAAACTACTACCACACATTGGTGGGAAAGGTCATCAAAAAC
Source organism: Trididemnum miniatum (assembly GCA_964006365.1). NCBI lineage: Eukaryota > Metazoa > Chordata > Ascidiacea > Aplousobranchia > Didemnidae > Trididemnum > Trididemnum miniatum. The sequence continues at coordinate 1,934,882 of OZ023237.1, forward strand.
TTGTAGATCGTTTTCCTATCCTGGTGTCCGACACCAACAACAATGAGCAGCTACTTAATGTCCCCAAACTGTCCAATGGTACAGGTAGAGCTATAGCAAATGCTGTCGTTGAAAGTTTAAAAAAGTGGTCAATTGAAACTAAAGTCAAAGCGTTGTCATTTGACACCACCGTAACCAATTCAGGAATTAAATCTGGAGCAGCAGTTCTTATAGAAAAGGAGTTAACCCAAAATATGTTGCATTTAGCATGTCGACATCATATTCATGAAATTCTTCTTGGAGACGTTTTCACACTACTATTTGGACCTTTTCGTAACCCTGAGATTACGATGTGTAAATGTTTTAAGCAAAAGTGGTCATCACTTTGTCATGCACAATTTGAACCAATTACGACTGGCCGACAATCAGTTGCCATTTTGGATGCCAACAAAGATCTTGCTAATGAAACACTTTCGTTATGTTTTAGTTGCCTTACAGTAAAATTCCTACTCGCGAGATGATTATCGGGAACTGATGGAGCTTGTAGTGATTTGCTTGGGCGAAAAGTCAGCTCGTGGAATTAGACTTATGGCCCCAGGACCTGTACATAGAGCTCGGTGGATGCATAAGGCCATATACTGCTTGAAGATTTTTCTGTTTCGCTCTCAGCTTTCACTTAGTGAAGGCGAACTGATTTCATTGAGAGAATTCAACTTGTTTGTGTGCTTATGCATCAGCTTGGATCATTTCATCACATCCAATCAATGCTCCATATAATGACTTGTGGCTTTTCAAGAAACTGAACAGGTACATGACTATGGTAAACAAATCGATTGGTGAAAAGGCTCTTAAAGCGCTCAATCGCCACACATGGTATTTGAGTGCAGAACTCGCCCCATTGGCCTTCTTCGATGACAGAGTCGATTTTCAAACTAAAGAGCGGATGATTGTAGCATTAGAACAAAACAATGATCAAGCTCTATCCATTGACTTCTTACTATAATAGACTCACAACTACGATTTTGCGTTAGCATTTCACGCTTGATTGAACAGCCTCTAAGCGCGTCGTATCAACCGTGTGCAGCGGGAGATTGCTGTAGCCAGACGGCTAGCTCAATTATCTTTGTGGCTTTATCTGCATTTTGGCCCATATATCCAGCTCAGTGTTTTTTAAGCTTTGGCTTGTGAAACTACAAAGCAATTTTGAAAGACCGCCAATCAAAACGCCTTAAAAAAAAACACTAGCTGCTTTTTCTATCCATCCAACCAATGACAATGACATACATACCAGATACCAGGAGATCTCTTCAAGTCGAAAGATTTCCTGAGAAGAGTGTTTCTCCGCTCTGCATCGATATCGAGCGAGACTACAGTGAGCACTACAGTGAGCAGTGCTCACTGTATGCAGTGCAGTGTTCACAAAAAAGCCATGAGCGAAAACGATAAATCTCAATTTCTTGAAGCGATATCGGTAATCGATAAACTATCGCCGATAAATTTTTCCGATAAATGTTGAAATGGCAAAAATGTTTTTCTAGATTTTTCAAGAAAAGAGAGCGGTTCACGGATTCTGCCGTAGAGATGGCATGGGCCGCTAAGAGACCCGTCAACCTTTAACCGGTATTTTTAAAGGCCCGGCAACGGCCCAGTTCTATCTTTTGTTTTTAATTGGGCCGCTGACGAGCCGCTACCAATTTTTGAACTCTCTTTCAACATTCAGTTTTCTTTTAAATGTGGCTGAAGGTTCATAAAAGAATGGGCTTTGGGCGGACCGGGCTTTATTTTTGGTATGATTTGCTGAGTCGAAATTATCGCTATTGGGCAGGAGGTTCCGGGCCATGAGCGGTCCGGGCTGCAAAAAAGTCGGCCCGTGCCATCTCTACTCTGCCGTGACATTAAAGAAAACGGAGAGCAATTTTTTAAATTGCAAGAAGAATTTATGGACACCATGTATTTTGCCATAACGCTAACTCACTAATTTTGAACACTGTGTGCATAAAGAATTGTTTATCGCTATAATTTGTGGGCGATAACAGAATGTATTTCTAAAGCTGTATCGGTAATCGATAAATCAAAAGTATTTTGAGCGATAATCGATAATAAATTATCGCCGAAAAATTATCTCGATAAATGCCCATCTCTGCTCGAGACAACCGGTATTGCATAACCCTATCTTGGGCGGGGTATTTGTACTACCTATTTTGGGCGGAGGGGGGCAAATTTGCCCCCCCTATCTAACTCGTTACTGGAAAGAGCTAGAGACTTGATTTTTTGCACACTGATAGCTCCTCACCAAAATTTTTGAAATTTGGTAAAAAAAAATTGGTGACGTCATCACCGTGACCATGACGTCATCATATTACTTGTTTTTTACCTTTTTTTTGAAAAACGCTGTTTATATTGCAAAGTTATGATCCAGTCAAGGTTTTTCCATAACTTCAAAACGGCTTCATAATTTTTATGATGACGTCATCAAATTGTGACGTCATCGTACTGCTTAATCTGCACCTTTTCTCTAAACAACGCTGTTTTTATTGCAAATTCATAGTAGTCCTACGCCGCTTTGAAGCGGAAGCCATTTTCAGTTTTAGAACTACCTCTAAAAAGCAAATGTATATCAGTATTGGGCAACTTGAACCACAAAATAAGTTAGATTAGAACGAGTAATTTCCTGAAACGGTTTTTAGCACTGCCAAATAATGCTTAGCTGGCCTGATATTCTTTGACATGTCTAAAATATTTTAGCGCCTGACCATTCTATAAGTTTTTAACCTAATCTAAATTCTTATTGACATTCTAAGTTTCTAACAAGTTTTTGACCAAATCAAACGCTTATTGACCTAATTCAATGCTTATTGACGTAGTTGGGAGAAACGACCTTTTACGTTATTTATTTGTAATATAGCGCTTACATATTTTTTATGTTTGTGGTACCTAATTCGCTGACTTCGATTTTTTTTTCTTAGGTACCTTTGACAAAGTCGAGATTTGAACCCCTTACCCTTGCCCTATCACCTTGAAATTTTCAGAGATGGTGTAGATATAAATAAACCTCAAAGTCAGTGAATACCAAGTAGAAAAGTTAAGCCGTTTTAGAAGAATTTAGAAAAAACCGACAGGGGGGGCAAATTTGCCCCCCCCCATCGCCCAAAATAGGGATAATTAGGCCTATAGTTGACCAGACTTTTTACGTATGATAGTCCATAAGTTAAGCAACTTGTGAAAGATAAGTTAAGCAATTTGAGACCATAAGTTAAACAACTTGTGAACAAGAAATTAAATTTTCTAAAATTACATGATGTGTACAAATTAGAGCTTGCTAAATTCATGCATAAGCTTATTAAAAACAAGCTACCTAATTCATGCAATTATGATTTCTCAACGATTGAAAGAATTCATGATTACGAAACCAGGAGACCAAGCAGATCTAATTATTTTTTACCTCGAGTTTCTTAATCTACTGGGCAAAACAAGGTTGAATTCCGGGGTGTTAAACTGTGGAACGAAATTAGCGAAAACTTAAAAAATATACCCTTCAATTCGTTTGAAAAGCAGTTTAAAGAAAATTTGATAAGGGAGTGCTGACTATATTGTTAACGTTGATCAACATTGTTTGTACTGTGCGCTATGTTTATATGTGTGCAAATTATTTTACAGCTATTAGTGTGTGTTAATGCTTTGTGTCTTTAAACAAGGGGCATCTCGACTAGAAAACCTTAGGGTTATTCGATGCTCCTTGTTTCGTTCCGAATGTAAGGATTTGTTTTTTGTACGTTGCTTTGTGGAAAGAATAAATAAACTACTACCACTACTACTAGTAACCCGAATTGTTTCAACATTAGGCGAGTTCTTGTGGTAAGTAGTGACGGAGTTTTCGAGACTAGTCTCGGGTCTCGAGACACAATTTTAAAAGTCTCGTCTCGGTCTTGAACTACAAGTCTAGATCTCGAGTCTCGTAAAATTATAGTCTTGAAATGAGAGAAGTCTGGAGATTCAAAATTTTAGGTTGTGTAGGACTAAAAAAACTTTGAATTTATTGGATGTGAGCATTGCAGTGCAACGCAAAAATTAAAACATTGTCGGAGACATCTGACAACATTGCCATACGTTCTCTGCCGTGTAAAAACTCATCAAAAAAAATTGAAGAAAATCGCGCAAACTTTCATGCTCGCACTCGTTACGTTTTTATAATGGAGGGGTTCGAACCTCCAGAAAATACAAATTTTTACATATTTCATGTTCTAAATGTGTTAAAAAGATGAGTGATGCTTCAAAAGTTTCAGAATTTTTGAAACAGTAACTGTTGTATTCTTTACCACATTAATAACTCGTGGTAAATTGAGTGGATTTTAAGAAAAGTCCGAAAAATAGAGTTTTTTGATTTGGTATCTCATTCCGTCAGCTTTCCAGTGATTTTTTTTATTGGCAAAGAAAATCTGCTGTAGTGCGCTACAGATGAGATTGCAGACTCAGAGCAATGAATTTTTTCCTACCAACACCTGTCTTTGAAACTTATTATAAAAACATCTAAGAGTACCGGTAACAATAACAAGAGTCAGCGAAGATTCAAATCGCATGAAGTATGAACCAAAAATCAAATCTTCATTATATTCGCGTTATTACGCCGAAGCGTGAAACGAGTGGTGAGCCCCATCTCTGCGGCTTAGCGCCAGGGCAACACCCTCTGAAAAACGTCGCAGCGGTGGCTAACCGTTGGCGGCACTGTGTCCGATTTGATCGGCCCGGGAATTGATCCCCAAACATGAGCGACGAAATCGGGAGGACGCGAAGATGTTCTGGGGTGATTGGAAGAAGCTTTTTAGGCGAAAAAGACCATGAAAGTTGTTAGGTGTTAACATACGAATAAATTTTCTTAAAAGTTTTGGTCTCAAAAATTTTTTCAAGTCTCGGTCTTGGTTCCGAACATTAGGACTTAACTTCATCACTTATTTTAAAAACAGCCCAACAACAACAGGTCTGTTGATCAACACATGCAGATGCCGCAGTTATATGATTGAAAATAACCAGCAAAAATTTACAGCGCAAGAAGTTGAGAGACTGTTTAGTCATGCGGAACGACCTAATCGAACCAAATTGAGCAAGTTTGTAAATAGGTTCGTAACCACAAAATGTTAGCGTAAAAAAAGTTTTTCAAACTGGAAATACCTTAAAGTTAACCACGTACACCAATTTTCACACAAAACTAAACAGCGATTGTAGCGCAATAAACAACAAATAGTTCAAGCGGATTAATATTGGTTATTCGCGGAGAATTACTAATGTGTCTCCCTATGAGAAGTCACTGCTCTATCGAAACGACCTTTAATTGATTTGACAAAAGTTGGCAACCTCACACTAGCTGATTTTATTGACAAAGATTCTAAAATTTTTTTCAATCTGCTCGGGTTATCAACTGAATGAAGCTTAGAAAGACCAGAAAAATGGAGTTGTGATGAAAGATACATTAAGAGCAAATGCATTGCATCTGGCCTCACAGTCGCAAATGATCGTGCAGAGCGAGGTGTTGCTCTTGTCCAAGCATACAATAAGGTTTTTACAACAGATGAACAAAAGCAAGCTCTCCTGCAAGTTGTGTTTCATCATTGAAAATTGTACCCCAAAGTGAAAAAATCAACTGTTCTTAAATGACGCTATCAGAAGTAAAAAATGACAATTTTTCTGTTTTTGATTGTGATTTAGCATAGCATTGACTCTTGTTAAACAACTTTGTTTTTGCCAACAATGTGTTCAGTTGTATATTATTGCAAAGTTAGTTACGGTAAATCATTTTCTTCCGTTATTTTATTTAGTTGTATTGTTATAATTAAATCCAAGCAGTCTCACAAAACGGTGAAAAATAGTAGTGCATTGCGGCACCCTTAAGAGTGCTTGGATTAAAAAAAATTCTGATGGGCTTAATGTGAAGTAAAAGAAACAACTTCAGGTTATGTCCGGTTCAAATTTTAAAAATTTAATTTTTCAGCACCACCTAATGGGGCAGTCATCGTTATTTGCATTTTCTTCAGCTACTTGTTTCCACGGTACTAGCGCTTTCGCCACTCCTACATTTCTTATGTTTTAAATATCAACCCCTAACATCAACACATAATCAGGTAACTCACGGATCCAGCAACTTTTTCAACTTAGTTCAGAGGATTAGGAATTTTTTAAACAAATGTGTTTACGAAATTGCTTTGAGTGTGATGCAACGAACGGTTATTTTGCGCACCAAGAAAATGTTTTGATTGCGATGGTAGGGGATGATTATGAAAACGGTTGATTAAGAAATGTAGGAGTGACGAAAGTGCTAGCATGTCGGAAACAAGAAGCTGAAGGAAGTGCACATAACGGTGACTGCCCACCTGCACTGAATAACAGTTTATTCGCTTGTTCGATGTACCAACTCTGAACTTGGAAGCAAACGCTTACTACGAATTAGCCAATTTCGATTCTTACCAGTAATAACCTCCAGCAATTGCAAGCCTTACAGATGCAAAAATAGAAGATTGTGTGAAGAAACCTCTGGTATTACACTACGTGTCTCATTGCCAAGCTGTGGAGCGGCTCATCAAACTGGTTGCGGAAGCATCTGCATAGACGAGAAAGAGTGATCCAACAAAAAATTAAATCTCGCCAACTTATGAAAACGTTCGACACCACAACGCAGTTCTAACAGTGCTGCAGTAAACCGTGTGACCTCTTCTATAGGCCAGGTGGGTCAAATTGATCTCAAAACAGTTGTTTTTGCTTTGAACTTTTTATTTTACTACCGTACCAAACTTCTCGAACTTGTCACAACTATTTCTTATGAGGTTAACAGCATTTTTTGGCTGCCAAAAACAGCCATTTATTATTTTGTGGTGAAGTCAGTTTTGACACCACACAGTCGTTAAATGTTACAATTTTTTTGTGTTTAATTCAAAAACCATTTCACATCAAACTAAGATCTACTGACCAAAATCACTAGATTTGCTTTACGCTTATTTTAGTGGCTTCCACTTGATGCATATGTTCTGCTGATTTGACGCAATTGTTACTACTCATCTTATTTGAGCAAGAGTGGAAGTCACCATCCGTCCATTTATTGATGCATCAAATCACATACAGTGTTAGTGATATGAGAGGAATTAGTTCCATCGATCAAAATTAAATGGCTGTGACTATTAAATAAAGTCTCTTCAGTGGTGCTTAAAACTTCAAATCCATAAAGTAAATCCATCAACATACAATGCATTCTACCTAGCACCTTTAAAGGTTGCTTCTATATCAAACTCAAGTTTTTGGCCCCAAACAACGATACCCAATGAAAGAAAATATAACCACTAATCCACAACTAAGTTCCCGGTAGCCTAACTAACCCACATCACTATAAGCCCCTATGGCAACCCACTAATTTGCAGCTGCAGACTTTATTTAATAGTCTGAAGACTTTATTTAATAGTTTGAAGAGACTTTATTTAATAGTCGAAACGTATCCCGTCTGGTGCAAAATAAATGGCTGTGCTTCTTACACAATTACTAGTAGGTGAATTTTCCAAAAGCTACCAAAAATGGTCCCAATATTTGTTTTTCGGCTGCAACTTTTTTCGTGATGAAATCAGAGAAATTTTTCTTTTTAGCACAGATAGGAACATGGTGTTTCCGTAGATTTTGAGCTACATACCATTACTTTACGACCAGTGGTTACCGAGATATGTGAATTACCCCCTGCATCATCGTTTGCGATAACATTTTGGGGGGTAGCAGGCTGGAAATGAGGGCAACCTCCTAAAACCAATTTTTAACAAGTTTTTTTACCATTTGGCCGGATTTGAGAACTACATTTTTTTTCGATTTTTTAAAAAGTTTTTTCTCTCCACTCTAGTAAAAGGAATAGTAGTTTTGTTTGGCTATTCGCTTGATGGTTGTGAGTTTGTTCGCGTATTGCTTATATACAAGGATTAAGTCAGCATCAGTGACGTACGGTGAGCATTTTTTAAAGGTGTGCTCCTCTACAATAATTGCAGCCGTATGCAGGCATTTATTAAACAAATGTGTGGAAGCGCTCGAAAGTTTAATGCGAATACGCGAACCAACATCAAGCGCCTTTTCAAGCAGCCTAATTTGCTACTTAATATATCTAATTTTTTGGTGTTGGCTTTTCAGCTTTTGCTGTTTCCAATTTTTCGTCGTAATTTCTGCTACAAAACGGTTTTTTAATTATATTGTCAACACTTACCTCCATTCCACTAATTTGACCTACAACTTTAAAGCGTGTATATTGACCGCCACACTTTGGAAAATCACAAGCAACTACTCATAACCGTATGCTACAACCATGGTTTAAACTCGTGTGGTATGGCATGATTGAGTATTGTCGTTGCATCTGGCAGTGGCGTAGCCACGGGAGGATTTGGGGGGTTACAACCCCCCCATTGAGCCTCAAATGACGTCATACATACTTCTTTTTCTGATATTTATTTCGAAGTGCTAGATACTTTGTCATTGATAACCTGGTTTTGTAACTGTCATAATAACAAGAATTACGTAGCGCTGTTTTCTGAATCTTGTTCGTTGCCGTTATGCTTATGAAGCGATCACACAATTTTATTAGCGGGGCAGTGCCGCTCCTGTACACGCAACTGCCCTCGGCCCCTCACACCTTCCGTAGGAAAAAGGCTAAACGATTTCAAGCAAAAATGATATACGTAATGTAGCTCAAAAAGAACCAAATCGCTAACATTTGAATATTGTTTTACTAGTTCCACCAGAAGGCATTCCTTTGACTTCCTTACAATCAGGGGAGCAAATCTATGTTGAGCATTGGAGGGGATGATTCTGCAAAATTAACCATTTTTTGCCATTTTTCGAGATTGGGGGGTGATTTAGCGAATTTGACACCCCCGTTAAGTTGCCCAAATTTTTGCCCACCACAGTGAAATGCGATGAAGTGAAGACCAAAAAAAAAGGTCATCTAGTTCGCTGATGTGGGGCATGAAAATATTGGGGGGGATGCAGCCGAATTATTGGGGGGGATAATCCCCCATTACCCCTAGATTTGCACCCATGCTTACAACCATTGTGCCTTAACTGCCTTCGGTATTTTTAGTTTAAAACATATCTTTTAAGTTTGGGGGCACTTGCCCCCCCTGGATTTTGAGTGAGAAATGCGCAATCGCACAGTAGTTTCAATATATATTATTTTAGTTATAATAAGCGCAACAAAGTTTGATGCAAAGCTAAAAGTGCCAAATTAATACAAGTTTAGGCGTATGTAGAGGGGGCAATTCGGCACTTGCCTCTCTGGTTTGATTGATTTCTTCATCTTTATCTTCCTATCACGAGGAAGTGGTGGAGGCGCTATGCTTAAAACGAATCCAGACTCTTAGGAGTTGCCTTTTTTTCCGAGTTTTCCGGTTGAATTTCGATTTTAAATGAGAAGTGATTTTGAATTTTTTTGAATGAGAAGTAATATTGAAAACTGATTTTGAATGAGAAGTGCACAAAAGTTATGTAGCTTTAATGGGTTTTATCTTGGTTGTGAAAATGCGCAACAAAATTTGACGTCAAAGCTGAAGGAGCTAAACTTCAATAGGCTACTAGTACATTGATAAAAGTAATTGCAAAAACTTTTAGGTGAAGTTAAGTGATCTTTAAAAATTCAAAATAAGCGATACGCCTATGGTGATAGAGTTTGGCCGGGGGAATTTTTACTGTTAACGTAATAAAAGCTTTAAAAACATGGTAAGGGTGAATTTTTTCAAGGACTAAACCCAAAGCCTCCTTCTATTCGCTTCATTTAATTTATAAGTAGGGCGATTTTTGGTTACAAAAGTTACTTTTTTTTTGCTAGCTCCAATTAACGTAAAAAGCGTTTAACCAAAATTTCACAGCTATAGGGTCAGTATTTAAAAAGTTATAAGGTTACTTAAAGTTACTTTTTGTCTTTCAGGTTACATTTTGGTTTTCGTGCTTTTTTGCACAATTTTTCTAGTTTTTTGTCTTGGATTGATGCAAGAAAGATAAATTTGCAATCTACAAACACTAAGGTGCCTCTTTGGTGCCAGCCAACAACTGCTTCTGTGGAAAGAAGTTTTTCTCTGCTTAACAAATTACAGGCAGGACAGAAATTTTCTACCACAAAATGTAAAACACTACATGTGCGTTCACTATAACTTAAGCACAAGGTAGAACTGGGCCTTTTTCACGTTTTTTCATGTTTGGCTGCAACTATTTTCGTTTTACTTTTATTCGTTTAATAAAGTTACTTTTTGGTTACTTTTTTACAAAAATAAAGTTACATTTTTAAGTTTTTTAGGTTACAAAAAAATCGCCCTATTTATAAGCTTATTTTGAATTGTATCGCGAATATAATGAAGATATGATTTTGATGTTTTTGAATTTTTTATCGTTTTTTTGTTTTTTTTTGGACGCAATATCAACTGAGAGATTGATTAAGAGGGCTGCATTATGCTCAGCAACCGCACTGCCTACAACGTTTTAATTCAAAGTAAGCTTGTTGCAAATTATGACAAGCCAAGAGCAGGAGGCGTTGGTCTTACCCCTGGAAAAACAAATTACGCCAAGTATTTTTGTAAAGTTTTTAGACAGTTCACACAAAAGCCGATAAAAAGTAGCCTCCCAACACCACTCACCACCATACACATTATGATAATCACACACTAAAATTTAACTGTATCGTGCGTGAATTTTCATATATCTTTATTTAGTAGAATGGTAGTAGTAGTTTGGTTTTATGCTCACAAGTAATTCCTACAATAAATTATGCTGATATCAGCGCTATAGCATACACGCAGTAAAACTGGATATAAGTATGAGCTATCACACGACAGTGATGTAGTTAAGACCATCACCTAAAAGACCAAGACCTTGTAAAATTTTCATGACCAAGACCGTCTTTGTCAAGATCAAGACCAAGACCTTTGCTTTTTTTCAAGGTCAAGACCATAAAAATGGGATGAGATTTAACAGTTTATCACTTATTGCTATTTTTCTATAACAACAAAAAAAACGGGCAAAATATATACAGAATATTAAAAGAATTAAGAACAACACAATCACATACCCGCTGTTGGATACTTTTTCTAGCTGTGCAGGATCACTTAAATTTTTACTAGATGCGTTTCAGTTCTTTCGGTCTTAAGACGAAGACCGTCTTGGCCAAGACCAAGACCTAAAAAAAATGGTCTAAAGACCAAGACCGGTCTTAAGACCTTCATCACTGTCACACGACGATATTATTATTATCATGGAACAACCAGTTCAACTCCTTCTGTTACGTCATTTACTTTTTGATTGATTGCCTCTTTCTTATCCTCCTGTTACGAGAAAGCGACGGAGGCGCTACGCGTAGGACAAATCCAGGCTCGCTTAGGAGTTGCTTTTGTTTCCGAGTTTCTGCTTGATTTTTGCTTCCGGCTTTTTTGATTTGCTGCTTGTTAGATTCCACCAAGCAGAGATAATTGTATCGAAGCATCTTATCCAAAGACGCAACAACAAGGCTTGGGTGGAAGTTGAACCGTTAACCCTGCGATCACGGCTGTCGTAAAAATGACGCTCCGAACCACTCAGCCACTTCAGGGCTGGCTTGCAGCTAATAAAATTTTTAAGACATAGAAGGTAGATACAGGTGAGCTGACTGACTGAGTTCATTTTGAGCTTGTAATTTTAGCCTACAGTACATTAAGTATACATTAAGTGTTGCCCAAAAAATGCATTCACATTTGTACTGCCTCGCATACACTGCTGATGATGACAGCTGAATCTATGTTGTCGAAACGTCCAATTTTGAGATTTACTGTGGTTTCATTTTTCCTCCTTAAACTATTTTCGTCCCATATCTATTTTATTTCGATATATCTCTATAAAACTACGAATATGATGATAACTGATAAGGCCTATGCAGGAGCATATGTAGAGGGGGCCATTGCGCCATGCTTCTCCCTGTGACTCTGCCTTTTAGTAAAAAAAAAAAAAATTAAGGATGCCAAGTGACTGAAATATACCAAACTCTTTTAATGGTTTCTCTAGCTTCTGGCAAGGGACGGATCCAGGGGATAGGATGAGGGTTATGCATCTTTCCACCAGCCCTTTTCAAAAGTGTTTTTGGTGTATACAATTTTTCCATAATTTCGAACCTCTTCGATAGCGATAAGCCTTACGTCTGAAGAAGCATAATTGAAAATGTGCGAACAAAATGCATCATATTTGGCGAAGCATTCAAAATTAGGGTCAAAAACTTTAAACAAAATTTGCGTGAAAATTATTCAAAAAGCACCAAAGTAGCCATTAAAGCAGGTAAAATTTTCAAATTTTCCGGAAGGGCATGCCCCCGGGACCCCCTAGAGCAGAGGTGACGAACATGCGGCCCGCGAAAGAATTTCCTGTGGCCCGCGAACATTTTGGCGAGACCAGTACTTTTAAACATTTTTTTCCCGTCTAATCTTTGCGATGCGATACCAAAAGCTGAGCCCCTGATTTAATCAAGCGCGTATCACACAGTAATTATATAAACGCTCAATACAAGTCATCTGTTTCAGGATTCAGCAGTTCATCCATTGTTATGAAATAATAATAACATAACTCGAGTCCGTTGCAGCTTCAGCATAGTGCACCAGTTTACGAGTAACTATTCGAGCCAGAGCTTAGCTTGCCTTACAGTAGTAGGATTTATGTGAGTTTGCGGAAATGAATTGGTGAGGTGGCAGTACCATTTATCATATGCAAATTTTACTGCTTTCTTAAGGTATTTGATATTCTGTTTTTTAATCAATATTTAATTAGCCGCTTGTCTTCACCGATGTCTTCAGCGAAAAAACGAAATACTGTAGATGAAAAAAGAGTATTTCAAAAAAATTGGACCGATATCCGATATGTATATGACCAGGAGCGTATTCAGGGGAGGGCCATTGTGCCATCCTTCCCCCTTTTTGACTCTGCCTTTTAGTAAAAAAAGAACAAAACTAATGGTGCCAAGTGACTGAAATATGCCAGACTCTTTTGATGGTTTCTGTAGCTTATGGCCAGTGGCTAATCCAAGGGTTAGAATGAGAGGTATGCATCCTCCCATCAGCCTTTTTCAAAATAGTTTTTGATGTATACAATTTTTCCATAACTTCGAACCTCTTCGAGAGCGATAAGCCTTACGCCTTAAGCACGCATAATCGAAAATGTGCGCGCCAAATGCATCATATTTGGCAAAGCACTCAGAATCAGGGTTAAAAAATTTAAACAAAATTTGCCCGAGAATTATTCAAAAAGCACTACAAATAGCCATTACAGCATCTAAATTTTCAAAAATTTTCCGAGAGAGCATGCCACCGGACCCTCCACGAGCTTTTCTTGTTTCTCAATCATTTTCAAATTTGTTCTGCCGAAAAAAACGCTTTAAAGAAATATGGAAATTATGGCTTCCCCCTTTTAAAATTTCTCGCTACGCCACTGTTTATGACTAAAAAGTTATGCGGCCCGCTTGCTTATTGGTAAGTAACAAAGTGGCCCGCGACCGCAAATAGGTTCGTCACCTCTGCCCTAGAGCCTTTCTTGTTTTTCAAACAACTTCAAATTTGTTCTGCCGAAAAAAAATGCGCTTGAAAAAAGTGTGGAAATTATGGTCCACCCCTTTAAAAATTTCTCGCGACGCCACTGGGCCTATGATACTGCTGTTTAATCTTATGGCGATGATTAATCAAATCAAGCAGATTGACTGAGACCGTAAAACGTTAACTTGACCAACCAAAAATTTGCCCCCCAATACAAAAAATTCTGTGGGCGCCCATGCCCCCACCAGCCATTTTCAACAATGTTTGGGATGAACAAAAATTTTTCTATAATTTCGAACCTCTTCATAACAATAAGCCGTGGTCGCTTCGAGCACACATAGTCGAAACTGTGCGCACAAAATGCATCATTGGTGAAGCACTCAAAGTTAGGGACCAAAAATGTGACAAGCTTTCCTAAAAAATTGTTTAAAAAGCACTAAAATGGCCATTACAGTATGCAAATTTTCAAAATTTTTCCGGGGGAGCGTACCCCCGGAACCCCAAAAGTCGTTTTTGGTACTTAACTTGCTTAAAATTAACTCTGCCGAAAAAAAATGCGCTTGAAAAAGTGACCAAAATTGGTGCCCCCTCCCTGAAAAAAATTCTGAATACGCCCCTGACATGAAACATTTTCAAAAGGCTTATTTACGCCCGTTTCGGGGTCTAAAGGTCTTTGTATTAGGTTAACATTCAACCTAATTCAAAATTACACTCCCCCACCAAAACTTTCTGGATCCAGTTCCTGTATACAACGTATGGTTAAATGTGACGTCATTCTCAACCCCTTCCCCCCCATTGCAAAATCCTGGCTACGCTGGTGGTACCTGGGTTCAATCGTAAAATAGGCTATTTTTATTGCATAACAGGCTTGCTAACTCAACCAGCTTTGGATAAAGACGATAAGATCCAAACGCAAATCAAGTTCTTGTTGCTCTGACTTAAAGTAACAATCAGCCACCACCTTTAACGATGGTCGTCGTGGAACAACGCTCCACCCACTGCGTCACGCTCATTTTATTTGGGCGTTCCATCGTTACGACTATAGGCAGGGCTACCACCGGACCACACCAAAAAATAAGCACGCTGCAGTCAGGCTACCAAAAAGTGAAAAGCTCTTTACTGTGAAACCACTAAAAGTCGGTGAAGACCAAAAAAATGGCCTTCACGTCCACAGAGTCCTGTTTTTCCACTAAAATTCGGTGAAGACCAAAAAAAAGGTCTTTCCGCAGAATCCAATTTTTTCCGAAAAAAATTCAAAAATAAGCACGTTTCTTAGAAATAAGCACATTCACGTTTTCTGAAACATTGCCCTTGAAAATAAGCACGAAATGGTAACCCTGACTTATAGGGCAACTAAAAGTCGCTTACGGACCGTCCACAAGCCAAGTTTCAGAATGATATTTCAGAAAGCTTTCAATGTATAGTTTCAAATCGTTGTTTCCTATAAGGCAAAAGAAGCCAAAAATCAGCGTTTGCGCAAGAATACTTTTACGAAGCTTTCTTCCTTTTTTTCGTGTTTCTGTGAAATCATTCATTCGTTTATTTTTGACAAGACGCGCAACGGTGCAAAACATGTGAGCATGTTCCAAACGGGGAGGCGTGGACTAGACTAAAGGGAGGCGCAAATGTTAGTCATAATCATATAAAAATACAGGCTTAAGTATTACTTTATGAAGGGGAGCGCCATGATTAATATTTTGTGAGGGAGGCGTAGTAACACCAAGTTTGAAAACCACTGCTCTATAATGTGTACGCTTACAGGTGATATTGCAAAGCTCGCAATCTTAAAACATGCTAGAATTGTGCTAAAGAAAAATATTTTTAATGAAGAACTTCAGCCCGTCCACAAAATCTCAACCCACCATAAAGAACAGAATTTCCCAACTGGGGATGATTGCACTCCTTGGGGGCGCAAGGAAGAATTCCAGAGGGTTCAAAACGGCTTATAGATCTTTATCTTGTATTAAGAGTGCTTTCATTTTCAATTGCTCAGTGTCAATTTTTCAGCGCTATTACGCTCGATAGTAATATCTAATTCGCTAACGTCTAAGAGGCGTAAAACTCTTAGCCTCTTTGTGGTTGGCTACAATCAAAGATCTGAAAACAAAACGCGTCTGATTCATCAAAAAAGTAGTGACTGGTTTGACTATCCTATACCTTGCATTAGCGAGTAACGGCTCTTTGAAAAAGGCTAAAAACTTTAAAATTGATAGCTCCGCTGGGGGAGCTTACAGCGTTCTCTCAGACCCCCCAGCTGCTCACCGGCTGGGTTTTTGACGCCAAGTTATTACAGGAAAAAAACACACATGAATTCATTTCAGCACCAACCATTACGAACATTTGGTTTGCGCGGCTGATTACAGTCGCATATTTTGTGAGGGATGCAAGAACATATCAAAAATTTTAAAGGGGCGGGAAGTATGAAACTGGTTGGAAACCGCTCTACCATGAGATAATACAAAACAAAAGAAAAAGAGAGTTCCTAAAATGCTTAAATGTGAACACTTATGTTTAAATATATGAAGTTATTTTTGAGAGTCGACAGACAATGATTAATTACCAAAACCTGACTGTCTCGTTAAAAAACCATCCGTACTCGAACTAAACACTCAGTTTGTGATTCAGCTTTATTGCAACTTTTTAACTTGTCAAAAGTTGGCCTCCCCCTTTCATAAATTCTAAATATGCCTCTGAATGCGCATTATGTAGAGATCCAGGGGTGGGCAATACTGTTCACACGAAGTGCCGCATTTAAAAAAATTTGAAAAATTCTGAAGCCAAGGGCCGCACTAAATCGGTGAAGAGCAGTAAAAAGGTCTCCACAGCCGCAGATGTCCTTTTTTCATTGATATTCAGCGCGGAGCTAAAAAAAAGGTGTTTGGCCTGATTCACGATAGGAGGTTACATTTCTGTAAGTGCCCGCGGGCCGCATGAAGTGGTCTCGCGGGCCGCACTTTGCCCACCCCTGTGGTAGTCTGTGACGGTCACTCGCAAGTGATGACGCGTTCGTGTTCCGCGCACTTTGCACGTGCGAAGACATTTTGCTTTTATTTTAAATTTAGCACTAAGTATGGCAAGCAAGAAACGAAAAATAACAAAAAATAAGATAGGATTTTTTAAATTGTTTTCATAATCGCTTGCACATATATTGTCGCCTTGGTAGACTACTGAATTTAGCCCGCGAAACTTTTGAAAAGCAGATATGGTCCGTCACTCAAAAAAGTTGGACGCCCCTGATATAAGCGATATAAGGCTTGCTGTTTGAAGTTAAGTTAATAACTTAATATAAATTGGGTGAAGAATTAGTGTCGAAATTGATAGACTTTTTAATACTGAAATATTAATTTAAATCTTAAGTTATAGGCTAAACAAAGGAAGGCTCATCTACAGTCTTTACTAGAGATGTGCTTAACCGTTACTTTTGAGTAACGGTTAACCGTTACTTGTGATTACTTCAGAAAAGATATTCGATACTTTTTATCCGTTACTTCTATTCGTTTAGGTAATCACAAGGGCAACCAAAAGTCAATAAAGTCAAATATTATTACCTGGCTCAGAAAGTCATTAAACTTCTACTAAGCATGTTTTAGCTTCGAACTAGGCGTAGTTTGAAAGTTATTAGGTCAAAATGTTGCGTTGGGTCAAAATACGGTCAAAATCTGCTTTTTAAGTCAAGATGCAATATCTGCGTCGTTTGTATTGTTTAATATGCATTGTTTAATAAATAGATGAAACAAGTTACGTCGTAATCACTGACTGCCAGCTTGTGGAAAGCAAACTGGTAGTCCCTTTTTCAACATAAGCGCATTAAAACACCATTCGAGTATAAAAGTAGTAAACTGTGTTTATGACGAGACAATCGTTTTCGAATAATTCCAGAATTTAATTGTTGTATCGCAGAAGCCGGAGATCGAGTTTTGATGATTAGCTTAATTCTAACAGTGAAGAAAAGCGTGGTTGCCAGATTGGACAATCTTGGGGACAAATTCGCGAAATTTGGATCTTTTTTAACTTGTTTGGACCGAAAAAAATTTATTTTGTACCTTTGAACTAATTTGATTGAAACAATTTTAGTGCTATTTTGTTCGTTGTTTATGTTGGTTTTGTTGTAGGCTACGTTCATAAAAAACTATTGAACATTATTATTACTTGCTTAAACATGTTGTCCCTTTTCTTGTGATAAAATTTTTATGTCAAAAACAACGTCAAAATTATAAATTTTTTAGGTCAAAATTTTAAAGTTTTTAGGTCAAAATCTGGTTGCCCTAGTAACCACAAATCAAATTTTATTAAAATCTAAAAAGAGCAGCAGAATCAAAACAATTAAACACCATACCACGAATATTTTTTCTTTTTTGTTTGCCAATGACGCTCACAAGCAGAGAGAAAATATCTGCTAATACTTAGTAATCATTAAGGATTCGACTCACTAACAATTCCCATTATCAAGCAGACAAGCACGCGCTATGGGGCGCCGTTTGTAAACACTGATTTGTGCGACGATTTTTTGTTTATTTAAATAAATAATCACTTTAAACAAATGATCAAAGATAAATAAACAAAAATAAATATACAAAAACAAATAATCAAACTTTTTTGTTTATTTATTAAATAGTCACTTTATAATAAATAGCCAAAAAAGTTTGTCTATTTATTTTTGACTGTTTATATTTGTCTCTTTATTTTTGTGCAATCATTTTCTATCTATGTTATAAATTTTCAAAAATAAACAGTCAAAAAAAATTACGCAAAAAACAATGAAAAATAAATAAACAACAAATGTTGACTATTTATTTCACCTCCATAAAATGAAGCATGGTGGATGCTGATTGGATAAAAAATTGTTTAGTCATTTTCTTTGCCCGGGAATGCTGGTAGTGTGGAATGGAGTCTGTATTTGGTAAAAAGGTAGGCAAGCCGGGCTGTTCTTCAGCTGTTAGTGGGTTTAGTTGCGCGTCTTATCATTAACAATAGGAAATAGGGGAGTCAGTATCGTCATTGACAATTGTAAGACAGTTCAAGAAAAAGAGGAGCAACCGAGGCAAAAACGTTTCAGAGTTTTCTCATGAAGCAAAGTAGTATAACTGCACTGCTGCATAAGACTGGAGTTGTTTGACCAGTTAACAGCTTGTGCTTTTCTATGCAAAGTGTTTAGGCTTGTTTTCCAGTTTTTTCAGCTTACAATTTGACCCTGATGTTCCTATTGTTAATGATGAGACGCGCAACTAAACCCACTAACAGCTGAAGAAC
The DNA here is from genome assembly GCA_964006365.1 of Trididemnum miniatum. Lineage (NCBI taxonomy): Eukaryota > Metazoa > Chordata > Ascidiacea > Aplousobranchia > Didemnidae > Trididemnum > Trididemnum miniatum. Next base: position 1,953,652 of record OZ023237.1, read on the forward strand.
AGCCCGGCTTGCCTACCTTTTTACCAAATACAGACTCCATTCCACTCTACCAGCATTCCCGGGCAAAGAAAATGACTAAACAATTTTTTATCCAATCAGCATCCACCATGCTTCATTTTATGGAGGTCGTCGTCGTTTGGCGGGGCATCTCTTCCAAGACAGATGGAAGGACCAAGGCCGAGGATTTATCCTTTTACCACCCTGGCCACCAAACTGCTTGGGTCAGATGCTGACTGTAAGGGACTTCAGCCAGCATCTTGTTTCGTCATCCAAAACCATTAGACCAAACATACCTCGGGGTGCTCGATGTATGGGACACTGTGAGATGATGTGATCTGCGGTTTGTTCACTGGCACCACACTCACAATTCGCTAGAGGAGCGAGACCCCATTTGTACATGGACGAACAGAAACGTCCAACACCAGAACGCAGACGGTTGAGCTTGACCCAGGCTGCCCTGCGCAGACCCATACCCAAGGGTCTGGAGCTAACCTTGGGAATGAAAGCGTGGAGTGACAATGCGTTGGCAGAGTACTCCATGTCCCATTTCGTGTTCGTCCACTCGGCTGCACGGACGTCCATCTCAGAAAGACTGTCTAGTAATTTCCGAGCAGCAGGTACAAATGAGCGTCTAGATTTCAATCTCTCCCCACATACGTCCTGTGACTCATGAAACTGGCCATGTAAGATGTGGTCAGGGTCCAGGGAGCTGCGGTTGGCTAGAGAGAGTGTCGCTCCTTGGCGGCGAAGCTCAGCTGGCTGGATGCCTGAAAGAACCGGAAGGTAGACCGATGGAGTGGGACGCAGGCACCCAGTGACAATGCGCAAGGCGTCATTTATTACACTGTCGATAAGCCGTATGTGCACACTGCGGCATCAGACTGGTGCGCAGTACTCGGCAGTCGAGTAGACCAGAGACAGGGCAGCTGTGCGTAATGTCTTAGCGCTAGCACCCCAACCTGTTCCGGCAAGTCGCCTCAACAGTGAGACGCGGGCACTTAACTTCTTGCGCAATGCTTCCAGGTGAGGACGATATGTGAGCGATCTGTCCAGTTTGACCCCAAGATAAGTGGGAACTGGACAGAAAGGTAAGGTCTTACCGATGTTACAGACCTTAAGCTCACGCTTAGCCTCTCGATTGTGGAGGTGAAAGGCCGCCGTCACCGTTTTAGAGTGGCTAAGCTTCAATCGCCAGGTCTGGAGATATTCCGAGAGTGTAGTCATGTCCTGGCTTAGAGTCCTTTCCAGTGGCGGCTCGTGACTATTTTAAACAGGTAGGCTACATGATTAGAAAAGCTGGCCAGAATAAATACTCGCTCTGAAATGAAAAAAAACTATTTCACTAGCAAGGCGGTAGGCTTTGGGCTATACACAACTGCAGGAACACTGGCAGGTTTCCCATGAATTATTATTACTCTACAATTTTTTTTTATCACGCCACTGTACCAATAGCTGATTCTGTGCGTACCTGTAGCCTAGGTAACCTGCACCTGTAGTCTACATGAATAAACACAAGTTTGGCCTAAACAAATTTTTCTATTTAAGTACACTACCGGTACTCTGCTATTGTACTTAGTCGACTACATCTAGTGGGCTACAAAAAAGCTACCACTAGTCTACAAACCTAGCTAAGCTGCGGCACCGGTCAATCAACAGCTTAAAAGTTTTTTTTTTACGCAATCTATTAGTTCAAATAAGGTATAACTAAAGTCTACTAGAAATATAACAGGGTAAATGGTAGGCCTTGAAGACTTACTAAATAAACGCTGTAAAAACCAATTCTACGACTAGTTTTGCGGTTTGACCGCTCATCAGGTAGACTCAGGTTTTGAACCCAGGACCTTGTGATTGAGAGCGTTACCTCTCCAACCACTCGGCCACCGAGCTGACAGCGTTTTCAATGCAATTTTCAGCTATACATACTCAAGCCCCTGCAACTGCAGGCTTAGCATTGAGCAGTTAGCCAAGTTGGCATGTGTCGGCAATGGCAGGCCTGATTTTACTAGTAATGAATGAAGAGGAGCCGATGTAAGTCTATATATATGAAATATAACAGGGTAAATGGTAGGCCTTGAAGACTTACTAAATAAACGCTGTAAAAACCAATACTCCTCTTCATTCATTACTAGTAAAATCAGGCCTGCCATTGCCGACACATGCCAACTTGGCTAACTGCTCAATGCTAAGCCTGCAGTTGCAGGGGCTTGAGTATGTATAGCTGAAAATTGCATTCAAAACGCTGTCAGCTCGGTGGCCGAGTGGTTGGAGAGGTAACGCTCTCAATCACAAGGTACTGGGTTCAAAACCTGAGTCTACCTGATGAGCGGTCAAACCGCGAAACTAGTCGTAGAATTGGTTTTTACAGCGTTTATTTAGTAAGTCTTCAAGGCCTATTTAGTAAGTAAGTCTTAGTAAGTCTTCAAGGCCTATTTAGTCTTCAAGGCCTATTTATTTAGTAAGTTTTCATTTACCCTGTTATATTTCATATATATAGACTTACATCGGCTCCTCTTCATTCATTACTAGTAAAGTCTACTAGCCTTTACCACTGCATTACAAGCTTAAGCTGTATGCAACCCGTAACATCCCATATCTTTCATTAAACCCAGTATCTCTATGTGATTGCAACTAAATAGAGCCAATCTCTAAGCTTTACACCTCAATAACCACCAAAAAGGCTGCTTTGACACAGCCTTAACACGTCTCATTGAACGTAATTCAAACTTCCATAAAGCATTGATGACGTAACAGTACAGGGTTAGTTCTTGCTACGAAAGGCTGCGGCTATCTTTACGTGTTGCCATTTTTTGTACAAAAATTATTTTTTTCAAAAAAAATATTGTCGATAGTTGTATGAAAGACAAGAATAGGTAAAAAAATTTTGCTTCTAAAAAAAAATAAAGAGGTGATAAACTGGGTAGGCTGCAGCCTTTGCAGCCTTCACTACGAGCCGCCCCTGGTCCTTTCCAACTCCTTCCATTCTCCAGATGTATGAAGTATCGCCAGGTCGTCGGCATAGGCGAACTTCTTGGAGGTTATGGAGGGGATATCATATGTATAGATGTTGAAAAGGAGGGGGGCCAGGACCGATCCCTGGGGGACGCCATTTCTCAGGCGTCGTAACCTGCTAGGCTTGCTGTCGCCAGTTGTAAGGGTGAAGCTTCTGTTGCGGATCAGCTCCATAATCATACGAACCATGTGCTTGTCCGGCAGAAGCCGCAACAGCTTGCAGGTGAGGCCACGGTGCCAGACAGTGTCATAGGCAGCTGTCAGGTCGATAAAGACGGCACCGGTCTTCTTTTTCGCTTCGAATGCATTCTCAATGCTTTGCGTGAGCAAAGTGACTTGATCCACGGTGGATCTTCCGCGTCGAAAACCCGCCTGTTCCCGTGGGAGCAGAGGGTCAATAAGAGGTTCGACGCGGGCGTAGATAAGTCGCTCGAGAATCTTGTAGGGAACACAGAGCAAGGAGATCGGACGATAGCTCTTTGGGTCCTCTACAGGTTTCGAAGGCTTTGGGACCGCTACTACTAGCGCTCTTCTCCAGATCTTAGGAATTTTGAGGTGGTGCAGGCAGGGAGATAGGAAGCCACGTAGCCAAGATTTTAAGCTGGCTCCAGCATGGATTATCAGCTCCGGACAAATGGAATCAGGTCCAGGAGCTTTGCCTGGTTTTAAATGTTGGAGGGCAGCAGCGAACTCCCGATGGGAAAAACTCCCAGAGACATTCGCAATATGTAATGGATCAGCCCTCCAAAGGTCAGACACTTCCTGTAAAACGAGCCGAGATGAGCGTCGATTCACACCTTCGTATTTCCCGTTTTTAACCAGCTGAGAAGCAATAGCATCAGCTGAAACGGGACATTGACGAGGGGATTGTCGTGACCTACCAGTCAAGTTGTTTATAGTATTCCATGCCAGCCGGCTGGAGTGCGAAAAGTCAATGTTGCGGACCGTCTCTGACCAGCGATTTCTCCGCTTCCCGTCGAGCCTTGTGAGTAGGGCTGTGGCAGCCCTATCCGAATCAGGGCCCCCAGGTGACTGCAGGAAATGCTGATAGAGGTCTTCACACTCCGCATCCCAGCAAGGTATGTGGTTTGATCGTCGACCACGAGGGATGCATTTCTTCGCCGCAGTGCTTATTACCTTGCAAAAGCACTGGTAAACCTGATCGATGTTTTGAGATTCAGGTGGCGGTATACTCTTGGCCAGTTTGTTGGTTAGGTTAGAATAGTGGTCCCAGTTGGCCTTGCGGAAGTTCCATCGCTTTACAGGCTTGCTCGGTTTTGGATGAGCAAGTTTGGGTGGACTTATAAGCGAGGGTCGGTGCTGTGACCTTGGGAACTTTCCTAAGATACGTCTGTCAGGTAAGCGACTGTCCAAATCGACACTGGCAAATGCAAGATCTGGGTTGGTGTCTGTTTTCCAGCGGCCAGAGTGGAAACTGGCGGCCTCCTTGGGGCTATATAGCAGGGTGAAGTTGTTGGCACTGGCCCAGCCAACCAGGCATTCACCATCTGGATTGTTATTATTATAGCCCCAGTCAACATGGTGGCAGTTGAAGTCGCCAGCATAGAGTCAGGGATGGGGGAATGCTGGAAGATCAGATGCTTGCATCCGTGTTGGAGGGGGTTTGTAGACGTTGACTATTTTATAGTTATCAACATCCACGCACACCCACTCGATCTCCGATGTTGGTGGGGACTGGTCGATTAGGATCCATTTCAGACGCTCATGGACAAACGTAGCAAGACCATGCTTCCTGCTCAAGGAAAACCCAGCTAGATGGTAGCTCGGAAGATCTAACCTTTCTACCGAGGTGCAATGGGTTTCCTGTAAGAGGATGACGAGTGCCTCACACTGTAACGCAAGATGATGCAACACGCTCATCTTGCTTGCAGTGAGGCCTTCGATGTTCAGTTGGAGAATGCTGGGCGTTTGGAACTTGTTGACGATGCGCCGAAGATGCGCATCGCCCCGTCCTTAAAAGGACGTTTGCCGCTGCCCAGCTTGAACATCGTTAGGTGTCTCGCCGTTAAGGCAGATTCGGTTTCTGTCAGCCAGATTAAATAGCGTAGACAGAGTAACGCTCCAGGCTACGGGAAAGCATCTGCCATCCGGAGCAATTATGCCATCTGCCATCCGGAGCAATTTATGGAGGTGAAATAAATAGTCAACATTTGTTGTTTATATATTTTTCACTGTTTTGTGCGTAATTTTTTTTGACTGTTTATTTTTGAAAATTTATAACATAGATAGAAAATGATTGCACAAAAATAAAGAGACAAATATAAACAGTCAAAAATAAATAGACAAACTTTTTTGGCTATTTATTATAAAGTGACTATTTAATAAATAAACAAAAAAGTTTGATTATTTGTTTTTGTATATTTATTTTTGTTTATTTATCTTTGATCATTTGTTTAAAGTGATTATTTATTTAAATAAACAAAAAATCGTCGCACAAATCAGTGTTTACAAACGGCGCCCCATAACGCGCAAACGAATCTTTTTTCTCTTTTGTCTGGCTTGACCATCACAAGCAGAGAGAAAAGTAATCATTAAGGATTCGGCTCGCAAACGGTTCCCATTATCAAGCAGACAAGCACGCGGCAAACGAATCTTTTTTCTCTTTTGTCTGGCTTGACGCTCACAAGCAGAGAGAAAAGTAATCATTAAGGATTCGGCTCGCAAACGGTTCCCATTATCAAGCAGACAAGCACGCGCAAACGAATCTTTTTTCTCTTTTGTCTGGCTTGACGCTCACAAGCAGAGAAAAAATATCTGGTACTTAGTAATCATTACGGGATTCGAGTCCTGTAATAATTACCAACTAGGAGTCGTTTTCTCGCTTGGTTTAAATCAGTTCGCTTGCGCTTCTTAGTTAACTTTTTGGGTAAAGTTTCGATTTGAAACGAAATTTTGACTTCGAAAGTGCTGTAGGCTTCTGTGCTGTAGTTATGCAACACAATACAAAAACTAAACGTGGCATACTGTTGTACATTGACTGGTCACAAGGCTCTTTTTTAAAAATCACTCATAAATCTCACGTGGCATAGTATCGAGAGTAAGGGATGGCATAGTAACTTTATTTTTTATTAAATGTCGTTGGGACGATCAAAAGTGGCATAGTATCGAGAGTGGCACAGAAGCGGAGTGGCATAGTAGGCCTATTGAGATTTGACTGTAGCGCAGCCATTTCTATTGCCTTGATCGCACTAAGTCAATGCCGAAATGATGACATCATAGATTCAACCACGGTATTTATACGCTGTTAAACCAAACTTGTCTCTGATTGGTCAATCGATTTTTTCCCTAGTGATCAGGTAGTAACGAAAATATGCAGTTTTCGGTCATATGAGTTATGTACGAAAACTGGCTTGTAGTGCTTGTCCAAGTAATGCTGCGTCGCGAATCTTAGCAAAATAGAGCCCTCCAATGTAGTTTTGAAGGGATGCAATTACTTTTGTGGTTTATTGGTAGTATTTTCCTTAAATTAGTCTGATTTAGTGCATTTGAAAGCTGATTAAGGCTAGGTTTTAGACTACAACTTTACAAGTTATCAAACCCAACAAGTCCAAGTCGAGATACGGAGAAAGTTGATTTTATTTCCATAAACTGTTAATAATTTGCTGTAGTTTTGCTGGTTTATGCAACAACTCTGTTTAATTCATGACAAAAAAGCTGTTAATCTACCAGTTTCTGAACACTTACCGGGTAAATTCCCCAGTGCGGTAACTGTTAGACTACCGGTACATACCGTCTCATGTCACTCATGTGTGGGCTACTTTGAGATGTACCAGTAATCATTGCGATGGAGAATGGGTCAGCAGTTCAAATTTGCAGATACTGTATCTAAGACAAACTCATCAGTAAGGTTGCAGGGTGCAGTACTGTTGATTACTGGTATTAGGATACCGGTAGTCTACTGGGCACAGAGTGGGAGTGCAGCAGTACAGTACGGTACTTGTATTATCTGCTGTGCATCTCCTAGTCTGTTTGCAGTTAACAACTGAAGGAAAAAACAAATAAATGTAAGATCTGCGGCGCGACGGATTTACAATGAGGTTGATAGACTAGCAGTGTGTACAGTAAGCAGAAGCAAATTCAGATTCATAGTTTGTCAAGCTTTAAACTGAAATTATTTTGAGATATTTCAGTTTGAGTGCGCGAACAATGATCTGCATAATCTTCAAATCTGCTGGTATACACGTAATAGGCTTAACTTTGTTTTATTTAACAATTGTATGTAAAGATGGAGCCACAGAGCCACTGCATCTTTTCAAACAACAAGTATAATGCAGATTCCAGTGTACCAGTAAGTAATCAAAAGGTGTTGTGAATGTGCTAACTAGGTATGGTACTGTACGGTAGTGTTCCCTCTAGAGTGAGAAATTTGAGAAAAATGCAAAACTTTTGGGCAAATTTTGCTGATTTTGAACCAGAAATTAATATTATAAAATGCAAAACTGAAAAACTTAAACAAAAAACTTGAATATTTTGATGCAAGACTCTAGTTTGCATCCTGGAACCAGAAATTAATATTATAAAATGCAAAACTGAAAAACTTAAACAAACAACTTGAATATTTTGATGCAAGACTCTAGTTTGTATCTTAGAAAAGCAAATTTAATGCAAAAAATTTGTAAAAGGGGTCCTCAAAGTAGTGAAATCTTTGGGCAAAAATTCCAATGAATTTATATTTGGGCAAATTCGCACCAGTCAAAATCCTAGAGGGAACACTGCTGTACTGCACCGGTATGTCAGGGAGTATTTTTAACACTTAATGCAATATTGATATATTGATCATTTAATTCCTGTATAATTTTTTATTTCGTCACCTGACAAATTTTTCCATTTAAAAATTTGTTTTTTGAGTGCTTCAGTTTGTTTTTTTAGTTTGGCTATTTCTTTTGTTGCAAGCTGTAGGTCTTCATTGTCATTACTTTCTTTAGTTTCATTTACGGGTGTTTGAGCTGCTACATCTTTATTGAAACTTTCTGTATTATCACCTGAGCTGATAGTGTCAGATAAAATCCAACAATGTCGCTTTCTGTTGGTATTTCTTGATGTTGCAGTTGATCAGCGATGTCCTTTTTGATCCTTTCGCTGACCATGAAGATTAAAACGAGGAACAGCATCTTTCTTTAGGATTATTTTTTTAAATGTGGAACTGCTGTGCTGGTGGCAGCAGTGGCTTTGAAGTCATCATCGATAAAATGATAAGAACAAACATGGGCATAATTATTTGCCTGGAAAATAATTTTTGCTGTCTAGCATTTTAACCATTGTATTCTCGCTTTGGGTTCTAATGGTTGGCGATGAAATGATCAATCTTTGTTTTTTCAGAAGTTGCATTGCAGCCAAATACTGCACAATGGTTGGGCATTGCAATTGTATTAAATCAAATATTTGCAAAGTTAATCTTTTCCGCCATCATGGAAATAGTGTAGAGAGTTCAAAAAATTTCGAGATTTTACAGAAATGTTCCATCATAGTTTCGTACTGATTAAAGAATGTGTTGAATTTCAAAACAAATTTTGCATCATGATTTTGCACTTTTTGCAGTAAAGGTGGCACCACAGCTCTGTACAAGTTAAAGCGACGTTTTAAACTTTCTGTAAAAAAGTTGGATTGCATTGCTTCTGATTCTACCAAATGCAAAAAGCTCACATAGGTCTGTTCCGTTCCAAAAGTTGTGGTGGTACAGTAGTGTAATATGCACTTATTTCTACAATAATATGCATCATATTTATTTTGGTGTCACTTAGGAGGTGACCTGCTCAGGTTGACAAGAATTTGATGAACCCAAACCTGATCCTTCAATTACGACCCGAAAGTGATTTGATGGACCAAGCACTAGCAGATTGCCACACCGATACACAGTTCGAGCTTTCACCACGCATGACAAAATTCCTGGAGTTTAGTCATGGACTGAAGTTCATTCAGTCTGGAGACTTGGTTCTCGCACATGCAGAGTGCAGACAAAGACTTCTTGATCTACAACTAAATGCCTAAATATGTGTTTCTCAATTTACCACCATTTCGTGTTGGCAAATCACAATGTACAAGTTCAGAAGTCAAATTTGTACACATAAAATTGCTGCGTGTAGAATTCACGGAGCTTGTTTGAATTAAGCCGCATCTTTCAACAGGTAGATATATCAAGAGCACAAGGACCACTAGTGAGTTATTAGTTGGGGTTAGGGCCTAAGCCCAACCCCCTAGCCCTGAACCCTAACCTCAAACTTAAACCACGGCCAGAGTTGGGAATCGATACCCAAAAAAGTTAAGAAATAATCGATACTCGATAGTTCACCAAAAAGTAAAGAAATAATCGATACTCGATAGTTCACCAAAAAGTAAAGAAATAATCGATTTCGATGATAGTTTAAAAAAGTCAAGAATAAAGAATACTGTAATCGATGTTTGATATTACACTGAGCATTTAGCGGTGTACGCCAAGCATTTTTGGTGATGTCCTCACATTCATGCGGTAACTTACAGACAAACGATGGACATAGTATATGCAAAGCAACTTTGCCATATAAAAATTTTTTGTTTTTTTTTTGGCACAAAAAAAAATTATCAGCAAAAACAAGGTAATGACACACTGACGATTATTTTAAATTTACCAAAGTGAGATAAAGTAGGCCTAGCCTGGACAAAAAGAATCGAATATGAAATATCGAATTGCGCCGAAAAAAAGTAAAGACAAGGCATTTTTGATACTCATTCAAAAAAGTAAAAACTCCAGTGCATTCGATAAACAAAAAATAAAGAATATCGCAATCGAATATCGATTACAATCGATTTTGCCCAATCCTGACCATGGCTTAATTCAAGCAAGCCCCAAATTCACGTAGAGCATGTGATAGAGAGGCTGAGGAACTACAAAATTTGCACCTCATCAATTCCAATCTCCGACCATCATGTGACAAATTTGTCCAAGTTTGTGCTGTATTAATTAAGTTGCAATCACAATCACCAATAATACGTGGCATCTTTGACACATGAAATTAATCTAAAAACCATGCAAGCGTACCAGTACATTGCATTAAGTGTTAAAAATACTCCCTGACATACCGGTGCAGTACAGCAGTGTTCCCTCTAGGATTTTGACTGGTGCGAATTTGCCCAAATATAAATTCATTGGAATTTTTGCCCAAAGATTTCACTACTTTGAGGACCCCTTTTACAAATTTTTTGCATTAAATTTGCTTTTCCAAGATACAAACTAGAGTCTTGCATCAAAATATTCAAGTTGTTTGTTTAAGTTTTTCAGTTTTGCATTTTATAATATTAATTTCTGGTTCCAGGATGCAAACTAGAGTCTTGCATCAAAATATTCAAGTTTTTTGTTTAAGTTTTTCAGTTTTGCATTTTATAATATTAATTTCTGGTTCAAAATCAGCAAAATTTGCCCAAAAGTTTTGCATTTTTCTCAAATTTCTCACTCTAGAGGGAACTCTACCGTACAGTACCATACCTAGTTAGCACATTCACAACACCTTTTGATTACTTACTGGTACACTGGAATCTGCATTATACTTGTTGTTTGAAAAGATGCAGTGGCTCTGTGGCTCCATCTTTACATACAATTGTTAAATAAAACAAAGTTAAGCCTATTACGTGTATACCAGCAGATTTGAAGATTATGCAGATCATTGTTCGCGCACTCAAACTGAAATCTCTCAAAATAATTTCAGTTTAAAGCTTGACAAACTATGAATCTGAATTTGCTTCTGCTTACTGTACACACTGCTAGTCTATCAACCTCATTGTAAATCCGTCGCGCCGCAGATCTTACATTTATTTGTTTTTTCCTTCAGTTGTTAACTGCAAACAGACTAGGAGATGCACAGCAGATAATACAAGTACCGTACTGTACTGCTGCACTCCCACTCTGTGCCCAGTAGACTACCGGTATCCTAATACCAGTAATCAACAGTACTGCACCCTGCAACCTTACTGATGAGTTTGTCTTAGATACAGTATCTGCAAATTTGAACTGCTGACCCATTCTCCATCGCAATGATTACTGGTACATCTCAAAGTAGCCCACACATGAGTGACATGAGACGGTATGTACCGGTAGTCTAACAGTTACCGCACTGGGGAATTTACCCGGTAAGTGTTCAGAAACTGGTAGATTAACAGCTTTTTTGTCATGAATTAAACAGAGTTGTTGCATAAACCAGCAAAACTACAGCAAATTATTAACAGTTTATGGAAATAAAATCAACTTTCTCCGTATCTCGACTTGGACTTGTTGGGTTTGATAACTTGTAAAGTTGTAGTCTAAAATCTAGCCTTAATCAGCTTTCAAATGCACTAAATCAGACTAATTTAAGGAAAATACTATCAATAAACCACAAAAGTAATTGCATCCCTTCAAAACTACATTGGAGGGCTCTATTTTGCTAAGATTCGCGACGCAGCATTACTTGGACAAGCACTACAAGCCAGTTTTCGTACATAACTCATATGACCGAAAACTGCATATTTTCGTTACTACCTGATCACTAGGGAAAAAATCGATTGACCAATCAGAGACGAGTTTGGTTTAACAGCGTATAGTTCCGCTGCTTTCGCGGTGAAATGAAAGGCCAGAAGAAATGAAAGGAAAAAAAAAATAAGCCGGTTCAAACCAGTATTTTTCGCCTGGTTTTCATTTCGAGTATCTTGTATTGTAGATGGCAAATGAATACAATTTGGAATCGGTATTTTGACAAAACGAATCTGTTACTATGCGATACTTCTTGTTAACCGTTACTTTTTAACGAATGATTACTATTCGCCCATCTCTAATCTTTACGCCAGAACTCAGGGCAAAACGAAATAACTACACTCCTTTTAAGTGGATTGGTACGAAAGCAAAAACTGGCAGTGTGGTTGTGATTTAAAAAACTGTCTTTCTGTTTTCCCTGTCTCTTGTTTTTAGTAACTAATAATGTTTGGACTAAAACATGATTTTGTGAAGTAAAGAATGTACCAAGAAGTGTGAGAAATCGACCGCTCACATTCAAAGCTTAATCACTAGACTTTTATATCAAAACCTGATTTCGTTTTAAATGAACTGCTGAAAATTAACAGGAGCCCTCACAGTTTCGAAGTGTAGAAAATCGAGAAATTTTAACCCTATTTCGCGTGTAGCGACAAAAAATGCAGAAATTTTTGAAACTTGGTGCGCTAAAACTACAAGACATAGGCCTATCGTTTTTAAATTTTATGAATTTTTCTGTTTCGGCGTTTGGCTTAATTTCAAAGCTTTTCTTCAAAAGCTTCCATTAATGCAACATGTTGCTCGCACCGTTCGGAAATCGTTTCGAAGAAAGGCATCTTTCATAGCTGGGAACAAACTCCATCGAAATGGAGAGACTTCCCGAGTTGCGGAAAAATAAAGAGATGTCTACGAAAAAGTGATAGATAGATACCATGGTGCAAAAACATGGACATATGAGTTTTGTAAATAACTAACAAATGTAAAACATTCCATGAAGTTGTATTTTGATTCTTAGGGCGCTACTTTTATTTGCTATTAAATACTATGAATAAAAACTGCTGGTAACATGATGCTAAAATAAACAGTGCCTCACCAACCACGAACCCCACCGCACGTCACTGCTGCAGAAGCATGCAAAATCTTATCTCCTCCTATTTTTCGAGAGTCTCCAGTTCACGGAAATGTATCTACTTGTATCAACAGTTTTGCTGGTCGTGGTGCTGACGCAGTGGTGGGTAGTAACGAGGGCCTTTTAGAGTAACTGTAATGGTAAGGCCGTAACATTTGAAAAAAGTAACGAATTGCGTAACGAAATTACTTTATTGGCGATATTTCAAAGTTACTCGTTACTATTTTACAACGCACTTTATTGTTCGTATTAAATGAAGATCTTAAAAAGTTAAAGTAACAAAAATGAAGCAAATGTCATTTTTCAGTGGACTTTCGGAACGATTTAACTTTAAGCGAATGAGTTTGAGTTGTAAACAAAAAGGTTTGTGATTGACGGACAGAAAAAACACACTCCAGTGGTCTAGCGCCTTTCGAAAAACTTTATTCGAAGCGACCTGCAGCTGCTGCTTGGGCTTACCATACGTCCTCTTTTTGGAGGGCATGTCCTCCTTTTTAGCAAAAAATAATTGGTCCTCCGAGGACATTAAAAAATGCCCAAATGTCCTCCTTTTCGGCATTTTAAACAGTGAAAACAAGTCCAATCATGCATATACGAAAATTTTGGGACGTTGTAGCTCGAACTAGGGCCTGCGGACGTGATGACCTTTCTTTTTTTCTTTGCTCTTCATTTGATTTTACGTGGAAAATTCGACATCTGAGAACGTGATGACTTCTTTTCGCTCTTCACTTGATTTTCGGTAGAAAATTGGGCATCTGCGGACGTGATGACCTTCAAAGAATTTGTCCTCTTTTTAAATGAAAATATAACCCTAGTGCTGCTGGAAGTGTAAAGTTTTACAATTTGCAACGAAACGAAAAAAAAAACAAATAATACAACAAAGTGAGAAGGCGATAGAGCGCCAGATTTCTTTAGTGTCTTTTATGCAAAGCAGAGATTTTTTTTGAAGCCCTTTCAAGAGTTGCCAGATGGTAGATGCGCTACTTTTCCGCCAGATGTGTTCTTTTTTGAATTTCTTCGACGGGCTATTTCGCCCGCCGAAGAAATTCCATTTGTAGCATTTGTGCGGGTGAGAAGATTATTAGGCGGGTTTGAAAAAATCACTTAGCAGATTTTAAAGATTCGTAAGGCTTGATTGATGAAAAATATGTGATCAAGCTCAAGCAAATTTGTTGTTTCACCAGTTCAAAATGACTTAAGTTTGCATACTGTTAATTGTTAGTTTAAAATCTTTGGGTAGATCTTTTACATTATCAGAAGAAAGCTTTTGTATGTTATTCTAGTAGGAAGAAGTGGGTTTTTAAATTGCTGTTAGGATTTGTTTGTTTTTTTATTGCAATGGCAACCAGGGTTGGGAATCGATACTCGAAAAAGTAAAGAAATAATTGATATTCGATAGTTCACCAAAAAGTAAAGAAATAATCGATTTCGATGGCAGTTTAAAAAAGTAAAGAATAAAGAATATTGTAATCGATATTCGATATTATACTGAGTGACTTTAGCTTTTTCGAAATACTGCTAACCTTGTGTTGACATCAAATGCACTTTTGCGAGCATAGTTACTGGCACTTGCCAGAATCACGAATATTGTCAGATGCTAGTTTCTCAACCTGCCAACTCTCTGGCAACTCTTCCATTTTGGCTTTGCAATTTGCTTTTGTCCATAGTTAAGATTAAAAGAGAAATACAATAGTTTTGCTGGTACAGGTTTACGGAATGAATGTATTATTGCGAACATTAGCGCCAAATAATTAAAATGACAAAAGCAATGATGCTGATAAAACATTTTAAGCAAACGAATGGTTAAACATTTAAACTACAGCAGTGACATTTTGGCCTTTGATCAGAATCGAACATGATGGACCCGGATAGTGTTTTCTTTTAATTTAAATGCAATTTGGTACGCTAAGTGATAAAATTTTTCGGGTCTTTGCCCCGTGCCTTATGAGTGCACTGCTCTTCTGGGCCATGTTCTTTTCAATCATTGCTTATGGTCCCAGTAGTTTACCGGGCTTGCAAGCCTTGCATGCTGTGTAAAACATGTTTCTACTATACGAGTAACTTAAAATTTGTCCATTTCGCATTAAGTGTTGCATTAGTTTGGAACTGGGTTAGCGCTTTGCGCACAGTCTTGATTGTCTTCAACATTTATCAATATCAGCAACTATACGTTTGGGTATCTATCTGCTGATTGATGTGCTTATAAAAATTGACTTGGGAGTTCCAAAGTTATGAGGAGATCGTTAAACTCTTTAGAAGGGTAAATAAGCTTGTGTTTACATAAGCACAAACCAGGCGAGAAAAAACATTTATTCAAACGAGGAGATGTACAGAATATGACGTTATATGCTATTTTGCATTTTCATGCTGCTTTATTATTTTTAACATCAATTTTTGGACTTTGCTGCAAATGAAAAAGTCATGAGCCCTACAGGCTGGCTCAAAGCTCGTAGTGATACCATAACCCTTGCACACCGCATACCTGTCCCCAAGGGCTACAAGCCCCAAAAATATTTTTCTCCCTAAAACTAACAGCTGTTAGACTAACTTAGCTTGTTTCCATACATTGAGCACTTGACTGATTAAGTCAGCGACATGGCCTAGCGGTACCGCGCGCAGGTGACAGATCCTACGTGACGGGTTCGACTTGCGGCTGGAGCCGATCGCATTTGATATGTATTTCACGGGTGGCTGTTGACTCGAAGAGCGCAAGCTCACTTCGCAGTCTCCCTCAATTACTGTTGAGTTTTCCGTTCAATATAATTTGAAAATAAGCTCAGTTATTTATTTATTTTATTTGTCTATTACCGGTATTAACCGTACACGCCGAGTGTGTGTGACTTTATTTTAGATGATGTCTTTTAACAGCGTTTTTGGAGGACTCCCCTTAACAACTTGTTTGTAGCCCCCTCCCACACTGCGGACGTGCCTGCAAGACCAGCTTCGGCTATTGCTTTTTGCTCAACTTCAAGAACTGTGTAGTTATAGAGCGCAGGCCTCCCGGTATAATGACCGATCGAACAAAAACTGGAGTTTGTTAAGCAATTTTATCAATAAATTTAATGGTCAAGTGGTTTCACTGCTGAGCTTTATGCACTAGTAGCAACTCATATCAACCTTGAGTTTCCGTCTACGTTACTTCTGGTACTGGTACTGGGTAGGCCCATGATTGTTTTTCAGGAAACCAAACTACCGAAGGCTACCAGCTGATCACTAATTCAGTAGGCCACCAAAAAAGTAGTAAAATTACCGGTACCTATATACCTACACTACCACTGCACTGCCAACTTTGCTTCCATAGCGCAATACAAGGCCTAGCTACCTGTCATTAACGAGTAACTGCGTGCCGTCACAGACTGGCTGTAAATTATTGGAAAGTCTACTTGCAAAAAGATTCACGACCTCACCAGTCTGCAGCAGTGCAGTTCAACCTGTCAACCTAACTTAATAATGGCTAATCGACTCAGACAATCGAAGCTTGTTTAAATAAATATAACCTAAAATAAAACAAGTAAATCTAACAATCAATCAGCCATTACAATCTCGGTCAGGTAAACTGCTATATTACTACAATTTACTAAGAATTTACTAAATTTACAGAAATTTATCCAATCCAATATGGAGGCACGTCTTTTCTGTCTTTTCGTTTTGCAAAGACGCTTACTAATTAAAAACGTTATAATTGCCCCATTATGCACTTTCAAAGCAGTTAATTCCCAAACAATCAAATTATGTAAAGAAACAGAATTAACTCTAACAATGTCACAATCGGTCTTTTTATGTAGTCTCAAAGCAGTCAATTCTTAGACAAATAAAATTATGTGAAGGAACGGAATTAACTCTAACATGCTCGCCCCAAAACGTCTGACCCAAAACTTCTGTCACGTTCGTTTTCTAAAAGCGTTAATTTCGATCAAATCAACAAACTCAAGGCTAACGATTAAGAATTCAAATATAACACTGTTTTCTCTCAGTATGTCAATTTACCCTGCAAAGCACGCAGCCCAGACCGAATTCCCAGGGAAAAACTACAGTACACTTTGTACAATCAAAGATATAGGCCTACAACGAAATCACGAAAGTCAATTAAACACCAAAGCACTGAGTATTTCCGAGAGATACTACTGTACACTTTCACAACTAAAGATAGGCCTACACCGAAAACACAAAAAAAATCATTTAAACGCTAAGACACTAAATATTATCATCAATAATCAGAGGCTTCTAGGAGGTACAGTTTACGGATATCTCTCATCATAGTAGCAGTTTTCACCTTCACCCTTCTCACGAGGCCAGTCTTATCAGGAAAAACATCGAGTATCACAGCCTTCGGCCAGTGTGAACGTTTCAACTGCTCGTCCTTAACCAAAACCAAATCATCAGGCTTGAAGTTAGCGGTTGATCCTTGCCGCTTTTGTCTGCGCTATAGCAATGGTAAATACTCCGTTAACCATCGGCTCCAAAAGACATTTGCTAAATACTGGGTCTTGCCTCATGCACGTCGATAGACATCCTTCCGCACAAAAACTCCTGGAACAACATCATCCTCTAAAGATCCAGACAAAATCATAGCAGGGGTTAAAGCTTGTAACTCGGATGGCGAGTCAGGTAGATGAGTAATGGGCCTGCTGTTCAAAATTCGTTCTATTTCGGTAACCAAGGTAAGTAAATCAAACTCCGAAACAGTAGCCTCTTGAATAACAGATTGCATGATTTTCCTAACCAATCTAAAAAACGTCTCGTAGAATCCTCCTTGGTGAGATGCTAACGGGGGATTAAAATGCCACACAATTCTTTCTTTAGCCATCGCATCCGAAAACTCAGTGCCATGCCAGATCTTTAAACCTTCATTAATTTCACGATTAGCAGCAGTAAAATTTCAAGCGTTATCACTATACATGTGTTTCGGCCTCGTAATTCTCCTGTTCCAAAATCTTCTGAAGGCTTGAATAAAAGATGAAGCTTTCAACAATTCAACTACTTCCAGATGTACTGCTCTGGATGCTAGGCAGTTAAAAATGCAAATGTAACGCTTTGCCAAACTTCTTCCAATTTTCACCAAAACTGGACCCATTAAATCAGTTCCTGTAGCTTCGAAAGGTGGATTGGGCGTCACACGATGACTAGGCAAACTGGCCACTTTCTGCTTGCCTTCTTTAGCTTTCCAAAATCTGCAATTCATACATTTCTTCAAAGCCTTCTTTACGGTCGTTTTCCCCTTCAAAACCCAATACTCCTTGTTCAATGCATTTAGGGTGTGCAGGGATCCAAAATGGCCTTCTTGACAATGGCGACTAAGGATCAACAGATCAGTGACGTGATGATTACTAGGTAACAGCATAGGATGCTTCGCAGAAATAGACAAACATGAGTTTCTCAAGCGCCCACCAACACGGAAAATGCCGTCTACTACATAAGGATCCAAATCTTGGAAATCACGAATGCATGCATGGGCCATCAATTGTTTATCAGTGTTCATAATAACAGGTGCATCAAAATCAGAATGATTTGGCAGTGTTCTCAGTACTTTCGAAAAGGCTTCGCCTTGGACCAACTTCACCACAGCTAACGTAGCCCTTGACCGCTCCTCTTGAGATAATGGCCCTTTGTGAAAATCCTTTGGTCGGCGCTGCGCTACGTAGTTGACAAAACGTATTAACCAAGCCACACTGGTTTGCAAGGCTGTGAAACTAGAGTATTTCCTGAGTAAGAGACCAAGTGATTTAAGTTCGTTCTTGTCCAACAACACAGAGGAAATCTTGACTTGACGAGCTTCTGGATCACCTTCATCTTTTCTCTGGGCTTAAAAATCAGGCTGTTCTGGCCACTGCTCTTCATCATGTAATAAGAAATCTGGCCCTTGAAGCCATGTTTTAGCTGACTCAATATTATCCGGTGATAACCCTCGTGACGCTATATCCGCAGGGTTTAAATCAGTGGGCACATACTTCCACTGGTGCGCGGATGACAGAGTCTGTATCGTCTCAATACGGTTCGCCACGAACGTTTTAAAATGACACGATTGACTGTTGATGTAGCGCAATACTACGGTTGCATCAGACCAAAACACAACACGCTGAAAATCATATTGCAATTCCTGGCATATTACGTTACCAAGTTTAGCAGCTAAAACAGCCGCGGTCAATTCTAGTCTTGGAATGGTTACAGGTTTATGAGGCGTAACACATGACTTACCACAAACAAAACGACAAGTTACCCTATCATCATCATAACAAACACGAACATACGCACAAACACCGTAACCTTGCGCCGATACATCAGCAAAGACGTGAAGTTCAATAAATTTAGCAATCTGATCAGGAAGCTTAAAACATCTCTCTACCGATAACGACTCTAAAAATGGTAACATTGACAGCCATTTATCCCAATCACTAGATGGCATAGGCTCATCCCATGACAACCCTTTAACACATGTTTCCTGTAAAAGCTTCCTGGCTGGTAGTACGTAGGGCTGAATGATACCTGGAGGGTCATAAATCCGATTAATTACAGAAAGGAGACCTCTCCTACTGCAGGGCTGTTTCTATATTTTCACCTTTACACGAAACCGGTCTTGACTGGCATCCCAATACACTCCCAATGTTTTATGTACAGGAAGTTCATGATTGGAAAGGTCCACGACGCTGGATGCACGATCTTCAGGCGGCACGGACTCTAAAACTTACTTGTTATTTGAAAGAAACTTAGTTAAACGAAAACCACTGCCACGCAAAAGCTTCGACACTTGCTCTATGAGCTCCTTAGCATTATCCACGTTAGAAACACTAGTGCACATGTCGTCAACATAAAAATCATGCTTCACAATACTCACAGCTTCCGTAGATACATCAACTTCATTATCCAGTGCAGTCTTACGCAAGGCAAACGCCGCAGCAGATGGTGAGGAGGTGCAACCAAATATGTGCACATTCATCCTGTATGACACAGGCTTCTGGGATAGGTCACCCTCCGGAAACCAAAGAAATCTAAACGCATCTCGGTCAGCTTCATCCACAAACACCTGATAAAACATGTTCTTAATATCACCAACAATCGCTATTTGTTCTTGCCGAAAACGCAAGAGAACTCCAAGTAGACTATTGGTCAGAGTAGTAGTAGGCCCCTGCAATAATTTATCATTAAGAGAGATCCCATTTAACTTCGCGCTGCAGTCGAGCACTATACGAAATTTTGTGGTCAAAGAAGTGCAGTGATGAGGAACATACCACACCCGTCCTTCCTTACCCACTATGTCCTGTTTAGAAATTTGACTTGCATATCCACACTTGACATAGTCATTCATCTTTTCGCAGTAGAGCTTGCATAATTCAGCATCTGACATTGATCTTCTCTTTAAACTATCCAACCTCCTTTTTACCAATTTTCTATTCTCTGGAAGATTAAGTAACGATTCCTTCCATGGTAAAGCTATCGTGTAATGTCCATTTTCTTTGGTTACAGACTGCTCATAAACAGCTAACGCTCTTTTATCTTCTTTGGACATCATCATCTTTTAAGGTAAAGCAGAGTCTGCGAAATCCTGTGCCAGCACTTGCAAAGTTTCATTGCAGAGATCATCGGTAGACGGTGCATGCACAAAGTTCACCAAAACTGTGCTCGTGTTGCATGACCTAGCAACCGATAAATAGCTATTTCCCCAAAGAGCCCAGCCCAATTGCAGGTGAATACCTTGTGGCTCTGTTTCTTTCCCATATTGGAGTTCTGAAATGCAAAAGGCATTTTGAACATTCTGACCAAGAAGAAGTTCCACCTAGGAAGTTTCTAGCGTAGAAAATCTCAAGTCTTCAAGATGAGGGTACAACCTGGCCAGCTCATCTGTGGGAATGCTGGAATTGACATCTACTATTTGATCTTGCACCAATGTATCCTTTACTTCGAAACTGGAAACCTCATCCAAACCTTGAATGTAAAACTGATCAATTTTCTTAGTCACTTGCGTCATTCCACTATTGGTTGAGATGTTCATCATCGTGTCTGATAACTTTGCTCCCAATCTTCGTGCAAATTCGTTAGTGCACGGGCTTACTTCGGATCCTTCATCCATAAAGGCCCATGCAGCAACACATTGATTTGGGTCGGAATGCCATACCTTAATTGGAACAACCTTGTGCAGTCGCTGACTACCATTAACAGATAAGCGGGATGCCCACTGCTGTCGTTATCGCGTCGTTAGTAGCTTACGACGCGACGCCTATTTACGACGTTCAATGTCCATCTGACCAAGACAACGATCATTTTCACACGACGGAACGACGTGAAGGACCGTGTCTAACGACGAAACGATAGAGTAGAAAATTTTCTACTTTGTCGGGCATCGTTAGCTCGTCGTTTGGCAAAGCCACAAAAGTGAACTAATTTAGATTTTGTAAAAACCTATACTAGGGGATTTTATGAACAGAGACATAAAATAGCAAAAAAATTTGATCTATTACCTGAGGTTACTTATTAGTTACCTGCTTGACTGGTGATAAACTGAGAAACAACAACTAGTCTAGTCGGGCTAGCAATTTCTTTTTAATGGGTCTAATGGCTTTTACAAATTCCGAAAAACTGGTTAGTATTTAAGACCCTACCGTGCTAAATTAACAGTTAACACCAACAGTTTGGTCTGTGCTTGGTGATAGACCAGTAAAGTTGTGTGAGCAGGTGTAGCTTAGTACAGTAGCTTCAAAAACTCCTACTAGTTACACTTCATGTGTGTATTGCAGTGTTCTGTTAATCTTGCTAGCAACCCAGCTAGTTTATAAGTCTGTATATTTGCGTTACTATAATTACCAGTACCGGTATGCTAAATTTATATCTTTGATGCTCTAGCTGAAGATTTTTGGGGTAATGTTGCCTATAGCGGCATGCATTATAGTTTAAGTGTGATGTCACAATAGCAACTGTCCATACTGATGGTTGACCAGTTGACCCTACACTCTACTCGATTTTTGCCCAGCTGCTGAAGTAAAATCAAATACAGTACCGGTAGGCCTACTGGTACAAATGATTATTATAAATATGTACTCTTGTCCTAGCAGGATAACTGCATAGTATATTAGTTTGATGAATAGTTTAACAATTTTAAGTTCTGTACGTATAGTTTACTATATCGGCGGTACATTATATACTTTCTTAAGCCTTTTGTAATCATAAAATGCCAACATTAAGACGTTTCATAAATTTTCACAGGTTCATAGTTGGATAAGCTACTTAAAAAAATGAAAAGTTGAAAAACTACTTACTTTCTAAAGTTTTTGAAGGACAACTAGTTCAGAAAGTTTTAAAACTTGGACAAGAACAAAAATTCTAAGAAAACTAAAGAAAAGTACGGCAAGAATTGGAATAATGGAATAATAAGAATTGGAAGAAAGAAGTGGAAGAATTGGAATAATCGTTAATGAAATGTAACTGATTAAAACGTTAATTTGACCCAGACAGAAGGTATTGTTCAGAACATAAAGTGAAAAGCATGAATAAAGATTCCAGAATTGAAAGCCATCAGGCAGATAACTGAAAATAGTCAAGAGGTGTTTGTTAGCATTTTTTGAATGCATTTAAGTACACTATTGTCAATTTTAAATAAATAATTGATTTTACTGTAGGCCTATGATAATAGTATATTGAGGTTTTGCATTCCTTTAATTACGATATTATAAATGTAACCTTTCTCATGTAATTGATTTTACTTTGTGATATCCAACATGGTTTTGCTTCATCAAATTTTCTTATGTTGCTGGTAAAATGGTTACCAGTAGTTTGAATTTTGTTTTATTTCATTTTTCAAATTGTAGCTACTGATAGTTTGAAAATTGAAGTTAAGTAAATATTCTGAAACTACATGTGGGGACTTCATCATGATCATTTGTGATTGTTTCAATACTGGTAGAAATGTCTTGCTCATAAATCTAAACGCTTAGATTAAATTACGGTTGGCTGTGTTTTGCATACAGTTTGCATACCAGTACGTACTAATGTGCTGTTAAGAAATGACATTACAACTAGACACCTGTCATTTAAACGTGGCAACATCTGCAAATGTTTGATTTAAGAATTTGGCATGATATATGCACGTTTGCTTTACTCCTAGCTTGAACAAAACAAAGTGTATAATCAATGCAGCTTAATTTACAAGAGTTTTCGAGTTTACTCATTCTTGTTTTTTTTTCATGCTAGGCCTAGTGTTTGATATTAGACATTACTGGTTAGCCAAATTTTTTGACTGTTGCGGTGAAATAAATATGGTATGCATGGCCTTTATGTGCATAAAATACAAAGCAGTTATTTCACAAGACAACTATGTTTGTTAAAAAATCTCAAAAATAGCAGTAAAAAATCAAAATTTGTCGCAACACTGCAGTAAAACAAATTGTGGTTGTGTTGGTCCTTATGAATAGAATTGCAAAATTGAAAAAATTTAGTGTAGTTAACATTTTTGCTTTATCTTGATTGTGTAATTGCAATCATATTGCGGGTGTTGATTGGATGAGTTTTAATTGGTTGACTACCATGTTAACAGACACCTTGTTGCAATTGTACCTTGTTGCTGTTTTTGTCAGGCTTATTTTACAATCGAGTTGCAATAAATTGCGTTTTTTAATGTGCAGTATTTTCGTGTAATTTAAACAGTTTGCAGTGTTTTAGGCCACTCAAACATCAATTGTGTGCAGGGGCTTACTCAGAAATTTTCCGAAGGGAGACGGATGAAGAGATATACCTACATTAAGATATGATTTTTTCCGAAAAATCTGAGCGGGAAAAATTCTTAAGGTGTGTAAGAGAAGGCCTGAGGGGGACGCATACATAGGTAACCCCCCTCTTGTATGATTATCTTAGTATTGCACGAAAATTGTAGATTATAACTGGACCAGTTCGGGATACAGAGCTGGCGTCAGAGCAATCGACTTAGGGTACCAAGCGTTTATCAGGAGGGGCCAAAGTGTGATATAATTTTGCACCAAAGTCGCTGTCTTCAAAACAAAATTAAGCTTGTTAATTTGGGGAAGGGGCAAAGCTGGTTGATTGTAAAACTAGGCCCCCCTTGGCGCCGGCCCTATTGGGGTATCTAGAAGTTAGTAGATGCAAATCATTCCAAGTGTTTTGCTCTGCCACAGAAGAAGGCGTTTGGACAGTAACCTTGCAGTAAAGTAGGACTCTTTGTTTTGTATTTACAATAAACTCAAAACACAATACAGCTTTTAAATAGGCCTTACTGCAGATAAGCAGGAAGTTACCACAGAAAAGCGTTTGTGTAAATTAAACTGCCAAGCAACTTGTCTTTAAAAATATCGCAGACAAGCCAGCGTATTCCTGTTTCCGTAGCTACTGCACGGTCGTTCGCGGTGGGCATTTACTGATCGTTAGCAGATCGTTGTCGTATCAGAGCGTTTTCTGCGCATCGTGCGCTCCTCGGGGATTTCCCTGTCGTTATCGTATCGTTTCTCAGTGGACATCCCGCTATACGCTTGTACTACACAGCGAAACACCTTCATCAGGATGATCTTCAGCAGGGGATTCGGAAACAGAGTGAGTTTGCTCTCTGGTAGACTTAGTCTTATCATAATGCAACAAACTATGATGCTTGCTCTTGCAGGTTTTACATCGCAGGTTTAACTGGCAGTCCCGAGCATGATGTCCATAGACCAGACAGTTAAAGCACAGCCCTTCTTTCCTAACAAATTCTTAACGATCAGCATATGAATATCCGATAATTTTTTTGCACTTCCATAATCGATGTGATAAATTACAACACTTGCATAATGAAGAGCGACTAAATGTTGGGTTTAACGTTGCATTAACCGTCGCTTGTCTTGATTGCCCTTTAAACCCAGGATTAATAACCTTATTAGACTGAACTTTGGGCATCTTAGTTTGATATAACAACTGGCCAAAACTTGTCTGAGCATCATGCACTGCAGTGTCAACTAAACTTCGCATGTCCCGAAATGTTCCCTGGTTGTTGTTTCGTCGACTTACTGCTACAAATTCAGATTTTAACCTATACGGTAGACGTAAAAATAATGATTTTATAACATCAGGACTATTCAAATCATTTTTACGGCCCCAACTGGCAAATACATTCTCGCAATTAAACATTTTATCACATAAGGCAGTTAAAGCCACAACATCCCACTCCTTTATAGGAGGTCCCTCTAATAAGTCATTGCGAACTCTTTCCATAAGTCTATTGTAATCTCCAAATCGCTGATCTAATCTTTCCCTAGCCGTTCTATAAGCATATTCCCTATTAGGGTGGAGAGTTAAACCTTTGACAGCACGATGTGCTTCACCAACGCACAAAGACTCTAAATGAGATAAGCACACATTGCAATCTTGATATACATTCTCCACATACTTAGCAAACTTTCGCTTAAACTCCAAGTAACACATTATGTCTCCAGAAAATTTTTCAATTGCCAGTTCTGCTGACTGTTCTTTAATCACACCATGATAGGGTGGTAAATAGGTGCTACGTTCCACTCCTGCAGGCGTACAGGTTGGATTCCTTAAGCTACGGGTATCAAGATGACCAAGCACTGTGTCAGTACGACTAGCATTATAAACACAATTAGTCTTGCTACTGCTAGTAGTCCCACTAGCCACAGCTCCCCATGGCTTAGTTAACTCATAAGTCCCACTGGCTTTACCAAAAGTGTTAAATCCCATTCCTACAGGTGCATCAGGAGTAGGTTTCATAAAATCACTAGTACTAACATGGCCAAGCACTGCGTCGGTGCGACTGACATTAAAAACATCATTAGCTTTACTACTGCTGGCAGTCCCACTAGCCACAGCCCATGGTTTAGCTATCTCATAAGCCCTACTGGCTCTATCAAAGTAATCATCTAACACTGGCACATTATTATTAGCCAAGCGTGCTTCGTCAAAGGACTGATGCTTTGGCCACGACTCTTTCGAAGCATTAGCAATTGCTATAATGCTATCAAATAGTTTGCTTAATTCATCAAGCCGACCTTTGGCACGAAGGCATAACATATCAGAATAATCTCGTCTTCTATCAATTACGTCGTAATTAAACTTACCATTGTCTAACACCAAATGTCCCTCATCCAAAAGTAATCGAAGCTGCATTTGCTGATCATGACCAGTAATGCTAGCTTCCGAACAAAGATGCCACACTTCCTGCTTAAAAGTCATAAACCTCCTTTGCGTGACATTAAACTCTTCTAATAGAACTAGGCAAACTTCAGGCAAAGGCTTGTTAGGTTCATTTTCACTATGTGGCATACCGAATGCCACAGACTTGGTCATAGGCTCATAAAAACTACTACCGGTACTGACCTCAACATTACCGGTAACCACTGATACCTTACCTTCATCAGTTTCTAACATAGAAGACACTTTCTCGCCTTTTGTGACAGCCTCACAAACTTGTGGCCTATTATCCTCACTGGATTTAGCGTCACTTTCAGCATTTGCAACTGACTTTATTTTGCTGTTCATAGGCTTGTCCTCGTGAGCAGCCTTAGGCATTCCTTTAACCATCTTGAATTCTTAAAATCTAAATCTGCAGCACCAGCAACTAACTAAATTTCGGTAAATCTTATGTCATTAACCAGTAACTGCGTGCTGTCACAGACTGGCTGTAAATTATCGGAAAGTCTACTTGCAAAAAGATTCACGACCTCACCAGTCTGCAGCAGTGCAGTTCAACCTGTCAACCTAACTCAATAATGGCTAATCCACTCAGACAATCGAAGCTTATTTAAATAAATATAACCTAAAATAAAACAAGTAAATCTAACAATCAATCAGCCATTACAATCTCGGTCAGGTAAACTGCTATACTACTACAATTTACTAAGAATTTGCTAAATTTACAGAAATTTATCCAATCCAATATGGAGGCACGTCTTTTCTGTCTTTTCGTTTTGCAAAGAACATTCTATTTGAATAAGTTTTCAGATTTTCATGCACCAGCATAGCTCTATAGGCTAATTATAAAAACAGGTCTAATTGGTTGTTTTAATTTTTATGATATGATTTGGTAGACTACTATTAATTCCTTCAAACCCTCTACTGCAAAGATGACTTCTGGACAAATTGAAAAATTAATGCAAAGGTTAGATGAGATCTCCAGACAGGAGGAGTATCAAAATAAATTTTTATGTGAAAAGGACAAAACTGCTGCTGCTTCTGATATTGTTTCAGAGTCCGTTGACCTCCAAGGAAGGCAACTACAAGAGCTAGCTGAAATGATAACGTCAGTAAGGTGTGCTGTAGATCAAATTGCAGCCCAAGTACAGGAAAATGAAAGGAGGCTCGATGATATGGAGCAATATGGCAGAAGCAACTGCTTAATTCTCCATGGATGCAAAGATCTTCCTCCGAAGGATGCTGAAAATAAGGTAGTAGAGAAGTATGTCATAGATGTGTTAAATTCTAAATTGCAATTGACCACCCCTTTAACTAGCCTTGACGTTGACATTTGCCATTTTCTCCCCTCTAAAAAAGGGAAGAACCCTATCATCATTAAGTTTGTCCGAAGAACAGTTAGAAATGAAGTTTTTAATAATAAGTCAAAGCTGAAGTCCTTGGACTCGAACTCGCGGCTTGCAATTACTGAGTCGCTAACTAAAAGACGTCTCAAGCTCGTTGATGAAGCTCGACGTGTTTTTGAGTTCAAAAATGTTTGGACTGTGAAGGGTTTAGTGCATTGTAGATTCCAGGGGCAAAGGCATTACATCGATGACTTTAGCGATATCTCCAGAATTAGGTTAGGTCCTACCAAGCAAACTTAAAAACTGGAATTAAAAAATTAACGATTTTGGCCTCTAATCTAGCTTTCTGGTATGACTAATCATTCACTCTAAATGAGCTTTTGAGTTGTTTTTTTTTTTTTTTTTTACCAAATTCTGTTTTTTTTTTCCTAATTTCTAATTTCTTTAGTAAACATGGGAAAGTTTACACTCTTGAACCACAAGTATATATAGAATAGTTTTTGAATTTCAGAGTAATTTGGCAAATAAAATTTGCTCTCCTATTGGAACTATTAATAACTCATTGCTAAAATACAATAACAGACTATCTGGATGTATCATTTTTGACCTTTCAGTTCAAGGTCAAACAGAGGGTGATAAAAATAGCACGATTAAAATATCAATTCTACAGCTATTTCCAGCCATCTACAGACCTCTTTTTTATGTTGGCTTATCCTATTCTTAATCTTCTTATACCGGTACAAAAAATCTTGACCATAAACAATTCTTTTTTCTCTTTTAACCATTTATCTTTTTTATATACTCATTTTCTGTATTGTTGTAAATAGTGTTTTTTTTTTGTTTATTTCATACCATTGCCACGATCTTCAAAAATACGTTCCAAAAATATTAATGTCAGCCAATTAACAAGCAATGAAAAGATAAGCGAATTTTACTTGAGCAAAGCCAATACATTTGATGCAGATTATTTGAATTCTACCTTTGATAATACATTTGAACATTTGTTAAACAATGATAGTGAATTAGACATTGATTCTTCCCTTACTCTAAATGAACAATATTTGGAATCTTGTGAAATCAAAAATCTTTGTTTTAACAATAGCTTTAAAAATACCTTTACTGCTTTAGCCCTTAATATTAGATCTATAGTAAATCCGTTAAACTTTAGCAAATTGGAAGCTCTGATTTTGAATATGCAATGCAAACCTGATGTGATTTCTATTTGTGAAACTTGGATCAGACCAACGCACTCTGAACCTTACAATAACTTAGATGGGTATAAATTTGTATCGAATAGCCGTAAAGTTTGTCTAAGGGGTGGATTTGCCTGTTATTGTGAAAAAGAGTCTTCAGTTTAATGTCATTAATGAATTGTTTGTAATGGATGAGAAAATTTTTGAATCTCTTTTTATTAATGTGCAAGAAGGAAAAAAAAACATTGTTTGTGGTGCAATTTACCGTTCCCCTGTCGACCATGTTACAGCACATCAAGATTTTAGACTTCAACTAATAAAATGTCATGAAAAGCAGGATGCCAAAAGAAAATGTTATATATTTGGTGATTTTAATTATGATCTAGCAAAATCAAATGAGAATAGTCATGTCAGTGATTTCATTGAGGTAATGTTAAATCATAACTTCTGCTCTATAATAAATAAGCCTACTAGAATTACAGATACTAGTGCGACAGTGTTAGATCACATATGGACAAATGCTTATACTAATCCTATAAAATCTGGTATTGTTTTGCATTCTGTATCAAACCACTTGTCTGTTTTTATGTGCGCTGATAAAAGTAAAGCTACTTCTTTAAATATCCTCACCAGAATTTTTAATGATGCTAATATGAGAAAATTTAATCTTGATTTGCAAAATATTGATGTAAACTCTATTTTAAACGAAACCAAAACCAATCAGTCTTATATGCTTTTGGCAGATAGGTATCACCAAGTGTTTGATAAATCGTTTCCATTGATACAAATAAATAATAACAGTAAGAGCAGCTGGTTTGATAAAGATTTGCAAAAACTATTGCAAATAAAAGGAAAGGTGTTCAAAAAATACTGCGCTAAGAAAAACTTACTTTCCAAAGTTAATTGTAATAAAGCAAAAACATCTACTTTCATACTTTAAAAGAAAAAAAGGAGGCTCGTTATTCATCAGTTTTTGAGAGACACAAAAATGACTTGAAACAAACATGGAAAATTGTTAATAATCTTCTCAGTAAAAAGAAATTAGATTCCTGCTCTACTCTTAAAATTGACAACCAGTTGACCAGTGATGCTGGAACAATTGCTAATCACTTTAATCTTCACTTTGCTGAAGTTGGCACTAAGCTGGTCAACAAACTTCCTCCTACTTCTCATAATTTCGGGGAGTACTTGCCTCTTCCAACTTCAAATTCTCTTTACTCTAAAACCACTTCTCCTCTTGAGATTAAAAGAATTATTACTGATTTAAAATCAAAAAATAGTAGTGGAATGGATGGGATTCCTTCAAAAGCTTTAAAATGTACCCCAGACAACATACTATTGGCTATTGCTCACATTTTTAATCTCTCTCTAAGTAACGGTGAATTTATTGATGCTTTTAAAGTAGCTAAAGTGGTACCTGTTTTTAAGAAAGGTTCGACCTATGATGTGAATAATTATCGGCCAATGAGCTTATTACCTGTGTTGTCAAAAATTTTGGAAAAGTTGGTGCATAAACGTCTCGTTAGTTTCTTGAATGGACAAAGTTTTTTTCACAAAAATCAATTTGGTTTTAGAAAAAATTTTTCTACCAGCCATGCAACTACGCTATTAGTTGAAAATATCACGACAGCCTTTGAAAAAAAGCAATCAATGATTGGAGTATTTTAGATTTGTCCAAAGCTTTTGACACTATAGATCATAAAATATTGTTACGGAAATTAATGCATTACGGGGTAAGGGGTCTTACCTTTAGAATGGTTTTCTAGTTATCTGAATGACCGCGCTCAACAAGTAGTATGCAACAACCAATTATCTGATATTTTGAAAATTAAGTGTGGTGTCCCCCAAGGTTCTATTCTTGGACCTTTGCTGTTTTTGATATATGTAAGTGATTTTTGCAGATGTATAGCAAAAGGTAAGACTATAGTGTTTGCTGATGATACAAATTTATTTTTCAGTGAAAGTAGTCATGAGAAAGTATTCCAGGCAAATGAAGAGTTAAAAAGTATTGATAATTGGCTCACAGCAAATAAACTTTCTCTTAACGTAAATAAAACTAATTACATTGTGTTCCGCACTCCGAATAGTAAGCTTCCTGGTCAACATGCTCTCCAGTTGAGGAACAGAAAAATTAAAAGAGTCGTTTCTGTTAAATTTTTGGGCGTTATAGTACATAAACATTTGTCTTGGAAACCTCATATGGAAATGCTATTGAGTAAAATTAGGATTACGTACAGTATTGTTCACAAAATTCGCAATCATTTGAGCCAGCGCATCTTACTTTTGCTGTATAACTCTATGATAAAAAGCCATCTTCAATATTGTATTATGACTTGGTGCAATGGAAATAAGACCATGGTTAAAAAATTTCAAAGTTATGTTTACAAGTTCATTAGATTAATATTTAAGCTCAATCATAGAGAGAGTGTGAAAACTCTGATGCAACAATATGGTATTTTGACGATTCATCAATTAGAAGAATTTGAAACTGCTAGCTTTATGTATAAATATTTGCGCGATGACTTGCCAATCACTTTTCGGAATCTCCTTGACGACAACCAGTTAGCTTGTGGTATCTCCCGTCAGACTGGAAGTCAATCTAATCTATTCCCACGATTTTGTAGAATTGAATTGACTAAGCGATCTTTGAAATATCGAGGTCCGCTGACTTGGAATTCTATTCCAATAACCATTCGGCAAAACAAATCGCACAATTCTTTCAAAAAAGCGATTATAAAAAACGTGCAGGACTTGGCCTGCCACTCCAGTAACTTGTAAATTCATTGTGAAAAGTTTATAACATAATTGCATTATGTACCTACATTTAAGTGATTTAAAGGACAAAAACAGATATCTGCTGTTAGTTTTTCTTTTGCAGATTTTAAATTCTCCATCCATCTCCTAATCGATGAGCATTTCAAATTTCTTAGTTTTCCAGCTTCCATTCCCAACAATCTTTTGCTTTATCAAACATTTCTTTAATCTGTATCAGTTTTGCTACGTATTTAACTGTGACTAGATCAATTTAAATGAATTTAACTGATGAAAGCTGATAGTTATAATTTTTTAACCACTACCGGTACCATATTTAAATGTGAAATTATAATTGGCTTACAGCTAGACTCTCGTTCAAGTAAATTTTGCTTTGCTTCTCTCCATTTTTTATGTTAGTTCATTACTCTTTGCGTGGCCTATTGTTTTGTTTGTTTTTTATTAAAGTATAGCAAATTAAATCCCAAGGTGCAGCGACCGTGCACTTTTTTTTTAAGTTGTGTTTATTTTTTAATTCCTGCATGTTACAACGTATATCGTTTTGTCGCTATAACCTGTTTTTCGACCATTGTTTTTGTTCCCAGTTTTGGTTTGGAGTTTTTCTGGTCGTTATATAAAATAAACTACTACTACTACTAACTAAAGAAGCTTACTAATTAAAAACGTCATAATTGCCCCATTATGCATTCTCAAAGCAGTTAATTCCCAAACAATCAAATTATGTAAAGAAACAGAATTAACTCTAACAATGTCACAATCGGTTCTTTTATGTAGTCTCAAAGCAGTCAATTCTTAGACAAATAAAATTATGTGAAGGAACGGAATTAACTCTAACAGCTTCGGCTATTGCTTTTTGCTCAACTTCAAGTGCTGAGTAGTTATAGAGCGCAGGCCTCCCGGTACAGTGACCGATCGAACAAAAACTGGAGTTTGTTAAGCAATTTTATTGATAAATTCAATAGTCAAGTGGTCTCACTGCTGAGCTTTATGCACTAGTAGCAACTCATATCAACCTTGAGTTTCCGTCTACGTTACTTCTGGTACTGGTACTGGATAGGCCCATGATTGTTTTTCAGGAAACCAAAATACAGAAGGCTACCAGCTGATCACTAATTAAGTAGGCCACCAAAAAAGCAGTAAAATTACCGGTGCCTATAAACCTACACTACCACTACACTGCTAACTTTGCTTCCATAGCGCAATACAAGGCCTAGCTACCTACATCCTAACCAATTGAGCATTTAGCCGCACGCGCTAAGCCTTTTCTAGAATTTGCTCACGGTTACGGATTAGCTTAAAAACAAGCACCGGACATTGCATCAAAGACTATATACGTAATGACTGAAAACTCTTGTTTGATTTATTACGTCACAGCATCATTTGTGTACAACACGTCGTTCACTCCGTTCCGCTCTGATGCATATGAAGAAACACCGAGATACCTAGACCTTTTGCATGCATTTTTCGCGCCAAATTCATTATTTTTGGACAAAATTGGTCATAAAACTTTAAAAAATCACAAAAAAAGGAGTTGAATGTTCGTTACAGGTGCAAGAGAGAATTACGAACTTGAACCAGGCGCTTTAAATCAGACGAAGACAAATTTAATGGTATTTATCCTGTTGACTTAGCCTAAGAAACAGGAAAGCTTGAAACCTACAGTTCAGAGTTTTGAAGAGGCTAGAATGCGGTTAAATTAAAGGTGTAGCAGTTTCGAGAATAAGAACGAAAATCAGAATTTGATATTCAAAAATAGACAACACGGTATTTTGCAACATTTTAAGTTGATTTTGACGGCTAAAACTGATTCAACTAGTCTAGTTGTTTTCCGTAAGTTCAAGAGATTGATTAGCCTAGTCAGTGCCTACCGTATGGTTAATATTGTACCGCCGTACCGGTAAACGGTTTGCCAGGTAAAATTGTGTTAATTGAAAGTTTTTGCAGAAGTTAAATTATTTGCATAAATATTATGAAGGCCTGATGGAATAGGCCTTGTTACGCTGTCGAAAAAGCCGTCATCTCGTGGCACCCATAAAAGAATTAAAAATTTGTGCTTTTAAATGTTAAAATAATTTATGTCAATTACAGTTTCGAATGTCTTCATTCACCAATTGGTGCCGATTTAAAAAAAAAACAATATTTGTTTGAGCGGATGAATACAAAAATAGTGTAGTTGCGCAGTTAGAAGTGATGTCAGGCATTTTTTCGCTATTATGTTTTGAACCAAAACTTTGCATTGTTTTGATACTTTTATACAAGTTTACAAAGTTTTCATTAAGTTTAGCAATAATGTGTTGCTATTTTAAAATTTGAGTTAATAGTTTGCTCAAAATAATTTTGCAAACTTGCTGCATTGTTTTTATAACTTCTAAATGGAAACGTCGCCGGTAACCGTACCAGGCTACTAGCAGCTGATTTGTGATAAGAGCTTGCTAGTTTGTCTCAAAACATGTAAGGTAAGGAAGGTAATTATCTGATTATCGATATAAAGATAGCTGCCGGTAACTAGGCTTTGTAGAAAATAGCCAATCTAGCTTAAGTACGGTGGATCTAGCCTCGTGACCTTACACCTTGTTGTTGGTAGGGTATGCTGCTGAACTAAGCACCTAACAGCCTAAGGTTTACGGTCTATGTTAGACAATGTCTTTCACTACATAGTTATATGTTTTCCCTAGCAGCCTACTCAGTACTGCTCAAGCACTAAGTTAGCAATGCCCATACACTTGTAGATTAAGGACTGGGCTGGTTAGCCTGGTAAATCAGATGGCCGAGTGGTATAGAGCGTCTGTCTCTTGAGCTGTAGACTCGGGTTTGATTCCGAGTCGGGTCAAACCAATGACTTT
This sequence comes from Trididemnum miniatum, assembly GCA_964006365.1. Classification (NCBI taxonomy): domain Eukaryota; kingdom Metazoa; phylum Chordata; class Ascidiacea; order Aplousobranchia; family Didemnidae; genus Trididemnum; species Trididemnum miniatum. The sequence continues at coordinate 1,987,560 of OZ023237.1, forward strand.
AAAATTGGTATTCACAGCTTCCCTGCTTGACGCTCAGCATTAAAGGGACAGTGTGGAGAACAAGCCGGCAAGTTTACTTGTTGTGCCGATGGGAAAGGCGCTTAGTGGGATTCCCCCATCTTGGCGTTGTAGACAGATGGCTGGCAAGTCCTAAGCGAGCTCGTATAGCGCATTGATCGCTTTCTCGTGATAGGAGGATAAATATGCAACTAACTAACTAAATGCTGCTTTTGTGGGCTTCTCTAGTACAGCAGCAGAGCAGTTCAGTAGTCTAGCTCAAGCCAATTGAATTTTCGAGTTCTGTATATAAATAAAATTAGATACATGTGCAAAAAGTTTATTATCAAACATGATCCAAACCCTCAACTAATAAGAAATAGTGCTTCTATTCTTTTAGATATCGATATGGATAACAGCACCGGTACTGAGTAAAATTAGGCTTGTGGCTTGGTGGGCATAGACCTGTAGACTAGACTACCAGCTATTGTACACTGGTACAGCTGTATGTAATAAGTTTTACTTTAACGGAAAGTTTTAACGGAAAGACCTCATGTACAGATGTACTACCAACTCTTTGCATTATTTATGGCAAACAAGATTGCAATTTGAAAAAGCCCCAGCAAAGATGATTTGGAAGGAAAAAAGATGTTTTGCAGTTGGCACTTATCTACTAATAATGCAGGTTTGTAAGCTTGCATACAATAGGTCAACAATGTACATATACGGTATTATATCATATACGGTAATATCAGCATACATGTCTTTGTTGTTGAATGTCTCAGCAGTGTGATTAGGTCTGACATTCTTTTTGACATTGTATAATATATATAATGTCTACAATATTTAGATTTTTAAAATAATTTTTTTTAAGTCAATAATAATAATATGATAACCAGTACAGCAGTTACCAAAAGCATTTGCATACCAAGCCTGGCAAAGCACAATACGATATCGGTAATTCCATTTGTAAAAAGTCTATGATAGTAATTATTGGTACCGGAACTGCAATTAAGGAAAGCACTTACAGACTAAGCCTGCTGCGATCTCGCACAGCATAATACAGTACTGGTAATTCTATTTTTAAAACAATTTTCTTCGGTGATTTTTTTTTAATTTTTTGATTGGAAAATGCTGCCTGACAAGTGGTGACTACAAAGCTATAGCAGTAAAATGGCTTTTATTTATTACATAGCATCGGCTTACATCTTCTACTTCTATGCTCATTTTTTTGAATGGATAAACGACAGTGAATGTTCCGGTTTCGTTATGGGAATACCTTGTTTCTTCTAAGATATATCTCAGTAGTTACTGTGGTGGCCCAGTTGATTTTTTACATAAGGTAAATAAATGGTGTAGAAATGCAGTAAAACACATTTTACCAAAAATAGAGTCATTATCATAAATTTTGCAATGTCTGGTGATAAATGTGCATACTGTGTATTTAAAAAACTAGATGTGGACCCGTAAAATACATCAAGGAATTATTGTACGGAAACGGCTTGTGCTTCTTATCATTTATGATTAACCTACTCAGTTTAAATTTCAGGCAAACTGCGAGAAGCTGCTGAAGCGGCTGATGATGAGGATATTCTTCGCCAGATTCGTGAGCAAGAGTGTAATGCAATTAAGGTTAGGTATTATCAGCAATGTTATTTGGAGTACACGAGAAAACATTACACCACAGCCAGTTGTAGCAGGTTTGTTTAGCGTATATAAACATTTTATATTTTCATTGTACATATGTTTGCATTGTTAACTTTTTTTGATATTCGTCGGGTTAGCTTTGTAGTAAAGACATTGCTATCGATGCAAAAGACTTGAGGTTCATGCCTTGAGCTGGAAAAATCAGTCACAGTGTCACCAGCTTTTCGCCACTGCTGCAATATTTTTTCGGACTTTGAATCTATGTTGCCCTGACACTAAGCTGCAGCGATGGGCCCCGCCACACGTTATGTACAGTGGCATAAAACCACAAGTATAATGAAGATTTGACTTTTTTGATTCCGCAACAGTTTTATGATGATTTGTGATTGGCTTAATTTCAAGTCTAATTGAACTATTAACAACATAAGCAGTTTCAGATAAAGACTGGCATAATGAGGCTAGCAATTATTTTTTCTTGATGTATATATCAACAATTATTAATATCTTGTTTTACAAAATGACATTAAATTTATTTCATGCCAAGAATAAATATTGTTAAGAGTTTAATGTTATATACACTGTTTTTGCTTTGCAGCACTGCTATCAAAGATGCATACAACTGCGCATTTAAGAAATTCTGCGATTTGGTTGTGGAGCCAGTTGTTATTGAGCAGAAAATACCACAAAGCCTAAAAAATTTGCTTGTCAAACAAAGAGCAGCTGTCTAGCTTTGTGTTTCACGAATGGATTTAGGCCGAAGTATCGTTTGAGTTTTTTGTCACTCACCGAGATTTGTGCTACAGTATTTGCAATGAACATGTGAGGGAAGTTCCTTTGCTAAAGTGCGACCACGTCGAAGCTGACACTCATTTGTTTTTCCATTCTAAACACGCTGCTCAAACATATTCGGCAATCCTCCTGTCAAGCAGTGATTCAGATGTATATGTCATTGACCTGTGTCATGCCGCAAAGATTTCTGCTGCCTTGTGCTCAGAATTTGGTAAGTGCTATGACTTGCTTGCCTATAGTAAAGATAGCCGCATGACTTTTAGGATAAATCCAGCACGTCAGAACTATAACCTAATTTACGTTTTGTTTACACGCCTAAAGGAGAAAGAGATCATCAACCTCACCTCGATTAGCGAAAGCATTGACAACACCACCATTACCGAAGGTCTACTTGGCTTTCACATATTCACCGGTGTAGTTGTAGATGCCATCAGTGCTTTTGTTGGAAAAGGGGAAAAAAAGCCTTTCCTACTTTTCTTGGGCAAAATTCGTTTTCAACAAGCTTTTCAATGTCTTGGTTTGGGATTTTTGTTACCCGATGCTTTATTTGATACGTTGGAACAATTTGTATGTTCCATATATGGACAGCCCGATGACGGAGTGAATCAAGCAAGGTATCGATTGTTTTGCACGAAAGCTCTCAGCGAGTTTCGCCTCCCGCCATGCCGTGATGCCCTTATGCTTTCTTGCAAACAAGCAAATTACCAAGCAGCTATTTGGCGCAAAGCCTGGCTAGGTAAAATTGATGTACCTTCACCACATAGGCACGGATGGGTCTAGGAAAACAATACATTGAGTCTACGATGGACAACCCAGGAAGAAGCACCACCAAAGTTGATGCAGAATTATTCTTGCAAGTGCAAGAAAAAACAGTGTGCCAGTAACCAATGCTCCTGTTTTGCTAACAGTGTGTCTTGCACGGAATTATGTTCTTTTTTAGTTTGCAAAAATGACGACAGGGCCGAAACTAGGCAATGCGGGGCCCCCCCCGAAATCATCTTTCGGGGCCCCCTAAAATTTTTTTCTTGGATGGTGATACAAAAGAGCGAGCCCCGAAGGGGCGATGGCAAGCTAGGGGGGTCTGGGGGCATGCCCCCCAGAAAATTTTGCGAAATTTGACCTTAGTTTGGAGGCTTTTTGGGCGTTTTGAGCCTTTAAGACACCTCAGTTTTAACAAGATTTATAGTCTGTTTTACTCGGTTTTAATCCAGTCAGTAGGCTACCGGCTACGTAAGACACTTATAGCCTTTTTTTGGCTGTAAGCTACTTACGCAAAAAAATGTTTGTAAAGGCTCGCACCATTTACTTGCATGAGGCTATCACCTTAAGAAAGTTAGTTTGTAAAGGCTTGCACCATTTACTTGCATGAGGCTATCACCTTAAGAAAGTTAGTTTTTTTAGTAGTAGTAGTTTTTATTATTATTTCAGCGCACAAATAATAAGAGGCACACTGGGGGACAACAGCGAAAGAGCGAGGCTCATCAAGTCAACTGTAACCACAATCATGACAATTAAAATTGGCGTTTCCATAAACAACTGCATACTGACACAATAAAAATAGACGAAAAATTAAGAAATTTAAGAAAGTCAGCCATTATTACTTGAGTGAACTTAAGGTATGACAACATCTTCCTTCCAAACCCACTAAAATAATGCTGCAAGCAAACCCTACTCTAACATTTCGCTACCTATGCGAAGAAAAAACGTTTTTAAGGCTTATTTTTGCACTTTTCACTTGAGGATGAGGGGCCCTTGCCTTGGTATGCTACTAAACGTTTGTTTGCTAGTTTTGCGACTGCTATTTTTCGAAAAATTTGCAGGGGCCCCCATGACCAAAACCACAAATATGTTATGTGGGCCACATCGCTCGAGTCAAGACAAAAAATATATTGAATCTTAGAATAGGCCTATTTAAGGCAAATTTATCATACGTTGAGTAAATAGCACTACGTACTGACTATTTAGGGGCCCCCTTTTTGTGCGCCCCCCCCCCGGTTGGGGGGTTCGGGGGGCGCTAGTTTCGGCACTGAATGACGATCCATCATTAGTTGAAGTTGAGTTACTAAACGATGTAAGTGATGATAATGATGTTGATGACTGACGAATTTTTGCCTTTTTAAAGTAGAATTTGGAATAAGAAGCTGCGGTTCATGTCGCTATTTAGTAGGTTTGTAGCCTAAGTGCCGGTTTTAGTAACTTGGACTTTGCTGTTTTACTGCTGTTCTTGACTGCTCTCTGATTTTGTGCGACATGAGTTGTTTGTTTTGTGACTACCAAAGCATTGTTTAATCCCTTATGAAAACTGGAGAGTTTATATTTTTGATGGATAATTTCAAGTCAAAGTTAAATTCATGACTCGTTATCAGTATATTAGCATATTACCGGTAACACCAGCTGTTATGCAGTATATTGCTTTGATTAATAATGTCGGTCACTTTATCCTCAGTCACGGGAATGCGTTGTAATAACTGCCTTCCTTCAAAATATTTTTGGGTAATGTTCCACCATTATGCTATTAACAACCCGTCAATTATACTGTAGAGTCGCATTAACACAAGCGCTAGATGAAAGCAAACTACCGTTTATTTGTTGTCAAATCGTAGCTAAGCAAAAATACGTATTGTCGACATTCGAAAAGCAATTGAATAAAAAGACCTGGTTATGCCTTATATTGACACCGTGCATGTGACAGGGGAAGGACGATGAAGCATGGTGCCATTAATCAGCCTTTGCTTAAGTGTGATCAACAAAAATAATTGTTATCGCGCGCAGTCTTGCCGGTAGGTAGCGTCATGCACATTTTCATGCTGCTAATTTTATGCCACGGGTCTTTTCATTTGGAAATTTTGCGCTCATATTATGATTAATTGATTTTAATGGTGTAAATCTAACGGTTTTAATTGCTTTCGTAAGATGTCTTTTGGGTTTCCTACATTGTTTAAAAATTTAAAAGGTAAAAAAATTACAAATGTGATTCGAACTGCTAAACGTGTGATTATTATATTTTCTCCTAGTTTCATTATTTTACCATACGTTTCATCATTTTACCTAGTAAATGACCGTCAACCTTGCATTTGCAACCATACATTGTACTATGATTATTGTTGTTTTGCCATGTAAGCCTAAGCCTACTAATGAATCAGCAGAAGCTGATTTTTGAAACCATGCATACTACTACCTTTATTTAATTTACTGCTAAAGATTGCCTTACGCCTACCAGCTTATAATGTGTGTATGGTACGAACACCGTACATCCTCTTTTTGGAGGGCATGTCCTCCTTTTTAACGAAAAATAGTTAATACCCCAAAAAGATTCATAAATACCCAAATGTCCTCTTTTTTGCATTTAAGAAAAGGAGCAATAAAGTTAAAGTCACAGGTCAACTTTTATTGAAGAAGCATCCATCATGCTTTTCATTCTGTTTGGTTTCAAACGTTGCAGTTATTCGAAAGTTTCTACTTTACAGTATTTTCTGTTAAACAGTTTGAGGATTGTGGTAAAGTTTGCTAAGATTACCAAAAAATATAACGTGATGCCAAAAAGACAGAGAAAAGTTAATTTTCTTTTTACGTGCCAACTTCGGTTACAACATTTCTTGTTTTTCCTTTTTGTTTATATGAAGATGCAGAACAACTAGTAGCCGTTAATGATTTTTGTCAAAAACGTGTCCTCTTTTTTGGTGATTAAATATTGGAAACCCTGGTGTATAGCCAAATTATTGCAAGCAATCTTAATTTCTGCGTTCTCACAATATCTTTCTGCTCCCAACGTTGCAATTCTGTGTTTATTTATTCTACTATACTTCCTCGCTTGCTAAGAAGCTCGCAGTTATCGAATTGTTTATAATTTTTGGCTTGTTCGCATGAGAACGAAATCGAGCTAAATTCTGCTTCTGTTTCCATGTATTACTGTACTACAGTAGTATCGCAAAAAAGTAATCCGTTTCTTCTTTGTTATCGTTTAAATAAACTTTTGCTCTCGCTGCAATAAACACTTGTTGTCATGGTTTTGAGACTGAAAGTAAACCTTGAGGTCGAAACTCACTATAACCAGCGCAGGCAGCGCTCTACTCCATTGTCGGTGCGTGTACTTATACGTTAAAGCAATATTGGCACGAAAAATGGAACATGCAGCAAAACAAGGAACCGCTAAGCAACAGAAATAATCATCTTGAAGCAACTTAAACTAGAACGTAACAACGAAACTGGGGTGAGAGTTGAAGCCGAGTATCTAGTTTTGCTTGCAGCGCATTGCTAGCACCTTGTAATGGATGCAAGTGGTTTTAAATAGAGTCCGTCAAGGTTGATTAAGATTTAAAAACTTCCTACGACGACAGCTTTGCCCGCAGGGCCGGCGCCAGGGGGGGCCAGTCCCCCAATGAACAAGCTTACTTTTTGGAAAACAAGCGGCTTTTGTGCATAATCTGGCCAATTTTTGCAATTTTGCACCCCTCCCACCGCCGTATGATCGCTCGGCCCCCCTAAGTCGACTGCTCTTGCGCCGGCTCTGCCGCAACTTTCAGCCTCCTTTGTAATGGTCTAACTGACATAACATGCAAGCCTAGTTAACGGCACTTGGTGAATGGTTGATCGATCTGCTTTAGTAGCCTATAGTATTGGCTAAAAACTTTGAAGTTTGAACTGAGAACTTACTAGCAAATGTACAATTGCGTAGAATGATTGAATCTGTTTTGAGAATGACCCAAATTATATAGTGGACCCACGCTGGTGGTACCTTTACTGATGAAAGTGGAGTGTACCGTAATCTTAAAAACTATTATTACTTAGTGTCAAAAGTTGGATAAACGGAGGCCACCGTAGAAACTATTACAAATCGTTACTCATGAAATGAAATAACATTGACGTAAAGACTCCTCTTGCAAAGCGAAGAAAAGCGTTTTCGTTAATAAGTGTGCAATAAAACTAGCAAAACATGACTGAGTGATCAACTGATGCTGAAGCGTTAACTCAGTTTCCACGTAAAATTTTAAAATAATGAAATCTTATTAAGTAATAAATTTTGTAAGTTATGAAAAAAAATCTTCACAAATGCAGTCTTTGTTGTTTTTGCTAGTCTCAAAAGTCAGACCTAACAATGTGAAAACAATGCTTTGAACAACAGCATTTTTCTTAAAACTATAAGTTGGCTACACCTTTAACTGCACAACTATATCATTTTTGTATTCATCCGCTCAAACAAAATTACGCTTTTTGCAAAATCGGCACCAATTGATGAGTGAAGACATTCGCAACTGCAATCAGTATGAAGAATTTTAACTTTTAAAAGGATAAATTTTTAATTCTTTTATGGGTGCCACAAACTTTTTTATCTTTGAGCTTTTTGGATCCTGTAACAAGGCCTAGGCTAGAAGCTTACCTTCTTCTGTGCCTATTCCTGGTAGCCTACTCTTTTTGGCTGTTCGCTAGTTCATTAAGTGTGAAAGGCACTTAGATTTAATAGGGTGACTTTATGAACTTCTTTGGCAAATTTTAGCAGTTTGTGTTGGCTTTGTTTTTATCAATAGACTACTAACGTACTGTATTAATTAGGCTGCTCAGATGGCCGAGTGGTAAGAGCGTTTACCTCAAGAGCTGTAGACTTGGGTTTGTTTCCGAGTCGGGTCAAATTAATAACTTTAAAATTGGTATTCACAGCTTTCTTGCTTGACGCTCAGCATTAAACAGACATTGTGAAGATCAAGCCGGAAAGTTTACTTGTTGTGCCGTTGGGAAAGGCACTTAGCGGGATTCCCCCATCTTGGTGAGGTAGACAGATGGTTGCATGGCAACTCCTACGCGAGCTCGTTATATCGCTTTCTCGTGATAGAACGATAAGTATGCAACAAAATATAAAAAAATAAAAACAGATTGGCAACTGACTAAATTGTTAGTTTTCATTGGTAAATTTTATTGTGGTTTTCTTATTTTGCATTTAGCTTTCAAATTACTGGTAGCATAAACGGTGTAATTTTTGTATGTGCCAATTGAAGTTGCAATTTTGATAATTTCATGTCTCGAAAGACCCCCCAAGGTATCTGACATTTGGCCTCAAAAAATTTAACTGCAAAACTGTGCGAAACGCCTTTGCTCATGTTAAAATTATAGCCAAACACTATACATACAAACCTAACCTGGCAGGATGTGTCGTTTACCGTTGCAACTTTAAGCAACATTCTCAATGACAAACATATACCGCAAAAAATGCAAAAACCGTCAAACCGATCTGTCAGATTTAGGAGAAGAGGACAAAAAAGTGTTCTGAAGAGTTTGTCAGATGAAAGAGCTTTTTTGTCTTGTGCGGCACTACGAATGCTGGTGAAAATATGCTTGAAAAAACAAGAAAAACGTAAATCCTACCAAATGACGAATATGCAAAAAGTGTTAGTTTCCGACAATGATCTCATTTTGTAATGGTTTTCTCCCCAAGGCAAACCATATTTCCGCCAACCATTTGAAGTTACTTTTAATCGGCCTCTGGAAGTAGAGTGGAACCTTCTGATATGCATGTTTGGAAGAAAAGCAATTGCAAAAGGAAATAAAACAGACATTGGTAAGCCACTTAATACTTCCCGCAAAACCACTTACCGCTCTAAAAACATTTTTTACTGCCGATTACATGTATTATGTGTAGGATGATAGGCGTACAGTTTAATAGACAATGTTATAGTGGTGAATAGTGACGTTGCTTTTTGTGTGCTTTTGTTTGTGCGTAATTTCCTTCGCCTTTATGAAGTAAGAAAACAATAAATTTTATTGATTTCCTTTTCTATTTGTTATTTCATTTGAGCAACAGCTGTGATCCCTGGATAGTGGATATACAATTAACTGTCTAGGCTCGTGCAATTAGATAGTCTATTGTTGACGCCATATCATTAAAATTCGTTCAATACTGTTTTTTTTTTTGTTTTTAATTTGACTTCGGTCAATTGACCTGTCTACAAAAATTTCGGTCATTTCAATTTTTTTCGGTCTTGTTTGAAGTAACAATGTGTTAAACGAAATGTACACCGACTCCTGTGTAACCGCAACACAAATAAAACCTACTTTGATCAGTTTGATGTCTGTCAATGGCTGCGCCAATGGGGGGACAAGTCCCCTCCCACATCTTTTCGGCCCATTTTTGTAAATCGTGCAAATCCGTTAATTTTTTTTCTGGGGTAGGATAGGGAGCAGACGTGGACCCTCTCCGGGTTTCCTGTCTTTAAAACCCAAAAATTTTAACAAATCACCAGATAAAGCGTCAAGGGAACCCAGAAAATATAATTTGACCGCAAAATACTACCTTTTGACCTTTATACGCTTCTCATATTTTGTCAGTGCCATTACTTTTTTGACATTTTCAGGAATTTTCATTTTTCGTTTTCATTCTTTGCCGTGATACTGCAATAATACACCATATCTAGGGTTACCATATTTTCACTATGCAAGAGGAGAACAGGTTTTTTGAGGGTCATCACGTCCGCACATGTTCATTTTTCTGCTCAAAAACAAGCCGTGAAGACCAAAAAAAAGTCATCACGTCCGCAGACCGTAGTTTGCACCGAAACTTTCCACAATTTTTCGTGGAAGAATGTTGTGACATGTTTTCACTGTTCGTAATGTCGAAAAGGATGACATTTGGCAATTTTTTGGCATCCTCGGAGGACAATTTTTTTTTGGTCAAAAAGGAGGACATGTCCTCCAAAAGGAGGGCGTATGGTAACCCTACATATCTTTCACTAAATTTGGTCGAAGATTTGCAGCGTAGACCGTCTTTTTTTAATAGCCTACTTTGAAGTACAGTAGCACACTGTACTGCAGAATTGGGCTACGGAACTACTAGGCACAATAACCGAAGGCAATGTCAATTTCTAAGCGATTACGCTTACTAGTATCGTATTTTTACTTCGTACTAAGTCCCCATTTCGCCGAAAAATCCTCCTGAATATACGCCAGAATGCACCAAATTAATTCCAAAATTTCGAAAATTTTCTGGGGGAGGCTTCCCGTACCATACCTTCTTGAAAGAGTCTAAATTTTTGCAAATTTTCGTCTTGGTTTGTCCCCCCTCTTATTTCTGAGTGGCGCCGTCCCTGATGTCTGTTAAACCTGACACCGGTAGTCCGTTTATAATTGTTGCTCGCACATTCGCAAAATATTTACTTGAACGGTCAATTCACCGAAATGGCTTTAATTTTTATCCGGTTTTACAAATTTAACTTGGACTATGATCGAAATTTCAAAAGCGAAAAAAAAAAATTAACCAGACGTTAGCTCAGTTGCTTAGCGCACACGCTATCGGTGCGGGAGGTCTGGGGTTCAAATCCCGGGTCGGTCTAGTCGGCACAGTGTCTCGAACGGCTCGCCACCGCTGCGACGTTCTTTGGGAGCTGTGTCGCCCAGGCGCTAAGCCGCGGAGATGGACCACGGCACTCGTTACGCGCTTCGGCGTAATACCGCGAGTATATTGTTTTGATTTTTTTATGATCGAAATTTTACCGAAAAAAACAAAGCAGGTTCGATAGGCCTACCGGGTATAGTCTAAAGCAGAGTGGGGAACCGGCAGAGCACAACGGGCCACACTGATTGCATAATATTTTCAGCGGGCCACATTTACTTTCAATTTATTAATTTTGTTTTAAAAATAAGCAATATTACATAGCAAATTTATTAAAGTTTCACGCTGAGTTGTTTTGTTCTTTGCCGCAAAATCAGAGACTTTTGCGCGTTGTTTATGCCACAAAATAAAGCATGTAGCAGAATGTGAAGCAGTTTTTACAAAATCTTAATATTTCCTATTCTACCAGTGTCGCGAAATAGGAAAGGGTATTACATCGCTGACAGGACGATTGATAATTCTATGACAACCGTAGGAATTAATTCGTTCTTAGACCTGACCTCACGAAAAAACCAGGACCTTTTTCACCAAAGGAATATAATAATCGGCCCAACTTAACTCACTTAGCTACGGTACTCACCGTACTATAAACACAAGCTCCACTGTTCACTTCAGCAACACTATACAACAAGGGCTATACCCTTCAGCATACAACAATATTGCTTATTCTACGCACACTAAATCTACACTCGAATAATAACGCTCGAAAATTCACGCCTATTTATACTTGAAACTCAAGCTCGAGAACGTTCTACAGCATTCTCAAAAAGAAACAAGAAGAGAAATCACATGACACGCAAAAACTCACACCAAATCACAGTAAACACGTCAAGAGAAATCATATGACATGCAAAAATTCACACCAAACCGCAGTAAACACAATTGTGACGTCACAAGCACAAATTTTAATTCAGTGAAATTACGTAAAGGAGAGATCTGTCGAGAATATTCACGAGAGAAATTACGTCAGTAGAAATTTATGATTTCATAATGCAACCTTACAAAACAATCTCACGAATAAAACTTCGGAAAAACAACGCGTCGGTCCAAAACCTACTACAGTATACAAAGCATATAAAACAAAACATATTGAACAGTTATATCGTTACAACCAGTTTGTTGTACGCTGAACAAAATTCTGACGCGGGCCTCATTCAAAACTCAAGCGGGCCGCAGGTTCCCCACCCCTGGTCTAAAGTCACATTACTAAAAATATCAAAAAAATAGTAGAGTAAGGGGACTATTTTTAAATTTTTAGTACCGAAATTTCGCTGAGACCCGAAACAAACCTTGGCTGCTGCAAAGCCTTGTGGAGTAGCATTTATGATTTGGTGTGAAACAGGCAAGCCGTAAGGCGGGCCTATGGCATTCCAACCAGCCATAATATCCGCAAGTTACTGTCACATTTGAAACAGCAAGCGACAGTTTGGGCTCGTCGTAGTCATCAAAAAGAGAATAAATTATTCCGGACAACACCACATTTTTCCCCAGTTGCTGGGAAGGAATGCTTTTTCCATCTCAAAAAACGTTTGGTGAAACAGTTTCTTCTTGTCTTCTCTATATTTTAAATCTTGAAGTTGCACCAAATATTCAGGAAAATTTGAAGTTTATGCAGATTGTGTTGCCAATCAAACTTGCAATGCCTTGCTCTGTCGCATATCAGCATTCAGCAATGCATTGAACAAGCACAATCAAAAACATCATCGCAAGAGTGTTATTGCCAAAAGACAATCCATCATTTTAGTTTAAAATAATAAAACTAAGACAAGTCTACAATTCGATCACTAGACACCAGCCCAGAGCCTACACCAAACACTGCCCAGAACAGAGCCTAGACCATAAACATAAACCTTGACTAGGCTATTTTTGCTGAAAATAAATTAGTGGTTATAACAAGTAAATAAATATAGAGTGAGTTCAATCTAAGTAACAATTTAAAAAAATAGACCAAGTACACTCCTCTCCTTTACTGTATTAGCAGCTTGATTTATCATTGTACAGGTCCCTTTTGTCAGCTTACTGGTATGTTTGTCAGCCTATCGCAATCACATATTTTTACACCTGGAGGGTGAGTTTTTTAGTCTTTTTAAATAAGGCGATAACCTACAAGTACTTGGCAGTTCTTAGAAATTGAAACAACTTTATTGCGCAGCTGCGGGCATAGTCTGGAGTCCATAAAAATGTTACTGCCTCAGCAAACCAGAACTAACAAAATAGCAGAAAAGACTGGCCCATGACTAATTTCACACTTAACTACATAGTCGTAAAAGGTTAAATTATTATTGTTGAAAACGTTATCACTCTTAGTAATCACAGAAACTACACAAGACGTCGATCCACCAGGAAGGCTTCAAAATTAACCCTTTTTTGTTAGGCCAGCTATTTGAACCTTTAAGGGCCATCCAAAACTCTTATTATTCAACTTAAAACATATCGCAATATGTCTGTCAGCATTGAAACTCAGAAGTGCAGGATAATACTTACATCCCCACTACCTTCAACTGGCTTAATTCCTGTTTTTATAGATTTAGGAACAGAAACTGTGCTAGCGCAAGACCTTACGGTCATCTAAGGCTACTGTTCCTCAAGCCAGAACTTCACTAACACAAGGTAAAAAAATTAAAAATAAACGGAAAAGGCATACATTACACAAACAAGGGTACCGTACCAACTCTTGCTCTTGCTTGGCGGCAACTTAACATTTAATTTGAGCAAGAGAGGTGTATGAACTACCGTACATATCAAACTATCACCAAAAAACACGGAAACATGAAACATTCTTCTTCTACAGCAACGGAAACACGACACAAAACACATAAAATTACAAAAAGTTATTTACAAACTTTGTAGAAAACCAATCTAGCAAAGCCTAACGGTAAAAATTTACGGAAAACCAAACTGGCAAAGCCTGACAGTGCATACAGGAAAAAAAAAGTGGCCTTGTACGTCTGTACCAAAAATCACGAGTCCTTATACAGGGTTAAAACCGAAGATTTGTAACGTCGCTTAAAGGTTGAAAACGAGCAGATTTTTTTTTCATCTGATATTGACTCCCATACTTTTAAGCAAATATGATGCAATCTTTTTCTCCCGAACTCACTGTTAATCGGGCGATAAAAAAATCAACCTGCAGTCTTTTGTCTGGTACTATAATTATGAATTGATTCCAATTTGATAAAATAATTGTCAAATGATGATGGTAGCATATGATTTTCATACTTATACATGAACTTGGCAAACTCCATGTTAATCATGTCCATTTATTTAAGTGCTTGAAATTTTGAAAATAAAAGGTTGACATAAGTTTTGCGAGGTTGAAATAAACAAGCTCTGATAAATTTGTTTTGTAAGAGTTCTATTTCACGCAATAAAAAATTAGAGGCTCTTCCCCAGTTAATTAAAGAGTACAAAATGTTTGAGTGAAACATTGAATAATATACAATCCGACAGGTAGATAAAGGAACGTAATGCCTTAGTTTAAAAATTAATCCACTTGTTTTTGAAAGTTTTTTCCTTGAGTTCTCTACATAAAATTTCCAGGAAAGTTTCTCATCTAACTGCACTCCAAGATATCTAATGCTTTCTGTTCGTTTAATTTTTACATTATTTATAGTCAAATCAAATGATGACGAGTCTGTTGGTTTTCTACTAACAATCATGTATTTACATTTATCGTAATTTAATGTTAATTTGTTCATTTTCATCCAGTTATCGATTATTTTAATTTCTTCATTTACCAGTTTTTGTAGAAATTCTGGTTGTTGGTGAGAGAGATGCAATTCTGCACCGTCAGCAAACAAAGTGATTTTAAACTTAGAAGCATTAGGCAGGTCATTTACATAACAATAAAAACAGGAGTGGGCCTAATACAGAACCTTGCGGAATTCCATAGGTGATTTTACAAAGTGAAGAAGTTTTTTGATTAATTTTAGTGCAAATTTTTCTATTCTCCAAATAAGACTTCAAAATATTCCAGATTTTCCCGCGAAAATCATAATGTTATAACTTTTTACGCAAAATTTGATGATCTATTGTATCGAACGCTTTCTTAATATCAAGAAATATTGCACAGGTGCACAATTTACGGTCAAGATTTTCAAGAAACTCATCATAGATAGTTGTTACGGCTAGTTCAGTAGAATAGTTTGCTCTGAATCCATATTAATTGGAGGATAATATTGGAGGATAATATATTGTTGTTATCAATAAATTCCATGATTTTATCTTTCAAAATTTTTTCAAATATTTTAGCAAATATGTTCAAAAGAGAAATAGGTCTAAAATCTCCAAGTTCCTTTGGAGCAGCTGTTTTAGGTACAGGTATAACCTGACTAACCTTAAAAACATCAGGAAAAAATTCCTGAATTAAACATTTGTTATATAATTTGGTTAATAAAGGAGTCAATAACATTTTTGCCATTTTTACAAATTAGGGAGGAATAGCGTCAATTCCTGGAGCAGAGTTTGACTTTAAAGTTTCAATTGCAATAGATACCTCATTTTCAGTGACATCACGTATCACAAAACTATGAAGGCAGCTTTTAGAAGTTATTTTTAAATTCGCAGTTTCATAGGCTTTGTTGTTAACTCGTAAAGTTGGTGGTAAATTAATGTTGGAAGTGCTTTTATTATCTATGATTTTTCTAATAACCGACCAAGATTTTTTAGGATTATTACTATTCTTTCTTAATAAGCTGTCATAATGCTGTTGTTTAGCAAGAGCTTTAATGTGGGTTAATTTGTTACGGTATTTTTTGTAATGTTTAATTTTAACTGGATCTTGGCATTGGTAGCAGGATTTAAACAATCTATTTCTAGTTTTAATTGAAATTAAAATTCCTTTTGTAATCTATGGTTTTGCATTTAGTTTAATTTCTCTTCTTGACATGGGTTTCAAGGGGGCATGTTTGTCTAAAGTCTTCATGAAAATGCTTGTTAGGTTAGACACGTCATCATTTACTGCGCTGTTAGGATTTATTTCGGGGTAATTCTCTAGCGTAGATCCTAGATCAATAAGGAAATCTTCTGTTACAAATGAAGTCATACATCTTTTCAACTTAATCTCGCCTTTTTTTGTTTGAATCGAGATTTTTTATTATAAGACAGACAGGTAAATGGTCCGAAATATCGAATAGACAAGGTTTACGTAAAAGCGTTTTTCTGGTAATGTTAGAGTAAATGTGATCAAGTAGAGAAGGTTTACTCATTGTTGAAAATCTTGTTGGAGCCTTAATTAATAATCTACATCCTACAGAATTTAAAGAATTAAGATAAATTTTTATCTTGGTATTATTTAGTGCTAAAGAATTAATGTTTATGTCTCCACATACGACGTAATTTAATTTTTGGTTTTCTAGTTCTGTTTCAGCTTCGAACTCGCGTCTCTTAGATTAATCCTATTTTGTTTCACAATTCACATCAGCATTGTCTTTTCTCGCGCTGCGGCATTGTAACTGCTAACATCGTGCAAACTGCACCGCGCTCACATTGCACTTCTCCGTTTAGTTTCTTGTTTTTATGACGTAGTAAGCGACTGGTCTATGTGGATTTTAAATTCTAAACCTTGCTGGTCATTTTGCAAAAGAATTCATGAGAGTAACTGCAGTTATTTTATTGGTTTTGATTTTATATTGTGTTCAAGTCTTAGCCGGGATTACGCTTAGTCAATTGCCCTGTTCTTTGTTATCATCAGTTTTATGAATTGAATACAATTATTTCCTTTTGAGTTGGTTTTGAAGAAGTGAGGGCAAGTCCTAAGCAAAGAAGATTTCTTAGGAAGAAAGTTATCCTTGGTTCATATTTCATTCTTCAACATAAAAAATTGACTAATGTATAACTGAGCTGGAAGACTTGAGAGTTAAGCTTCAATTTTCCTAGTCGGAAGAAGTTTACACGCAGCTGTCGCTTGTGGAAATTGCCCGAACCTGGGTGATTCTTATTGCTGTTGCGAAGGCACCTTGCTCGCAACTTTCTTTCTGGAACGCAACTGGCCGACACCCCATCGGAAGTTGTATATCTGTGGCTGCGCCGCAAACCTTCTTCTTGTTACATCTGGTTACGTTACTGAAGAAATCCCTATCTTCAAGTTCAACGTTTGAAGCATCGGCGAAGAAATAACCGTCTTCACGTCCCGATCTTAACTCGACGATTTTCATCTGTTCAATGAAATTTCAAATTTTGTTTTATCAATTCGGCTTCCACTTGTGAAAGAAGAAAACTGAGTTCAACAAGCTCCAACGCTTGAAGCATCGACGAAGAAATAACCGTCTTCACGTCCCGATCTTCACTCTAAGATTCAGACCAAGTTCAACAACGGACTGCTTGAAGACGCATTCACTCAATTTACGGTTTGATTGTTCTTTATTTATTTCGTGCGATTCATATTTTTTGTATTTGGTGGTGATTCCAAGTTGTTATGGAAAAACGTAATTCAAGTGCTCAGGCACGTACACTTTCGGATGTTGAGACCGAAAAGTCCTTCCATACTTGTTCCCCAAGTAGAGGGACTAGCGGGGGGACCTTTGAGACTGAAATGCATATTCGATCAAGTGATTTTGAGGGTCCTGGTGATTTGGGGGGGCTGCAGGTAGATGCTCCTACCGAGACTAAAGAAGCTCACGCTATCGCACAGGATCGCGCTGGCCGCAAGCTGCTGACTGTACGCAGGCGGTTATTGGTTGACATTAAAAGTTTAAATAATGCCCTAAAGTCTTGTCGCAGCTATGACAAATTTTCTGAACAAATTTCAAAGTGCGTTGACTTGGGTTTGGCGTATTCGAACTATCGCGAGGCACTAAACGACATAACTGATTCCGACTGGTTTCGGGAACTCTCGGATAAAATTTGCGATAAGTACGATCAGTGTATGGAACGTTTTGACGCACTCGAAAGTGAATACATGGTTGTGTCATCTAAGCCGAAAATTTCTGAGAGCCACGATAAACTTAATGATAGCGAAAACAATGATAATGAATGTAACATTGAACCCTCGGACAGCGCTTCTCAAGTGTCCGGTGGAGTTACTAATCTGAGTAAAGCTTCGAACCGGTCTGCCGTGCGACAAATTGAAATTGATAAAAGACGCGCAGATCTTAAAATTACGCATGAGTTACAAAAAGAAAAAATACTTGTAAAAGCTCGAGCCGAAGAAGCCGTAGCATTGGCTAAATTGCGCTTAGAGGAGGCCGCTTTAGACGTCGAAGAAAAATTACTTGCGTGCTCTGAGCGTGGTTCATCGGTGACTAGTTTGCGAAGCTCTAAAAGCCGTCGTTCAAAAACTGAAATAAACATTACCGCTAAACCGAAAACTACAGACCTGAAAACCATTAACTTACATGACTCCTCTGTTGCCAAACCACGCCAACTCGACGGAAGCTATGATCAAATGGTTAAAAATAAACCTTTGCATAGGGCTTCGTTTACCTGGCAAGGTTGCGACCTTACGGGTGAAAAGCCTGCTAATACTAAATTTGGGGAGAAACGATGTAAAACCGCATTTAACCCTACAGCTAAAGAGTTTGTGTGCAGCAGTGCTCAGGCGAAAGCTGAAACTAATGATAGAGCATTACTAACTGAAAGTCGTAACGATATTTTACCTGCTACATCTACTTTGTATGTTCCTCCTGATGTACCTGCTAAACCCTTGCTCTGTGAGTCGGCAATGCAGACTTATCTTGACAGACAAGGGAGAAACGAATATGTGAACTTGGCCTCTCAGATCATTCATTCATTCATTTTATTTCATCACCACAAAACAACAAAAAACAAAGAAAGTAACAAAAAAAAAGCATACAATATAGCGTACCGGTAGTTGTTGGCGACAGGGAAACTGCGAAAGGACCTCCTCGGTCATCCAGTCAAGCAGCCACCCCAGACGACATCATAAATATTAAATACAAGCCAAAAAGGACCAAGAAAGGCCCTTCGCTTGTATAATATCTTCTCAGCTTTAACCAAAAATATCAGTTGTATACAATTCAATGAAATGTTTCTTTAAGTTAGAATTAAAAGATGTTTTGGGTAGTTTTCTAATTTCCGTAGGGATTGAATTCCATACTTTAGCACCCTGATACCTGATGCAACGCTGCAACCTGCTTGAACGATAAAGAGGAATCGATAGATTAAAAGGGTTTGAAGAAAATCTAGTTGAACGAGTAGATGATTCGTGTGATTTTTTGAAAAGATTAGAAAGAGGAATAGGTAAATTATTGTGGACATGTTTGTGGACTAATTTGGCAACTTCTAATTTAAACAGTTCAGGAATTTTTAAAATCTTTAATTTAATGTAGAATGGAGTTGCTCTTTTGGAATAGTTACCATCTCCTATTAATTTAACTGCTTTGTTTTGTAGAATACTTAATTTACGTAGATAGGTAGGAAATGTTGATCCCCAAACTATTATTCCATATATAAGGTAAGGATGGATTAAAGAGTAGTACAATTTTAGTAAAGCACTTTGTGGTAAAATGGGTTTTAGTTTATATAGAATGCCAACTCCCCGTGATATTTTTTGCTCCATAATATTTATATGGGATTGAAAATTTAATCGGGAATCGAGAGATATACCTAAGTAGTTAACATTACTTTCGGTAGATATATTAGTGTTATTGAGCATAATTGAAAAATTGAGGTTATTTTTATTGAGCTTTGGCGGGATTAGGAGGAGGTGACTTTTTAGGGGGTTAATGGTTAGTTTATTCGAGTTGCACCATTCATGCAACAGAGAAATTTCGCGATTTAAATTATCATGTAAAATAGTCATATCTGGGTGATGAAGTAGTAGGCAGGTATCATCAGCAAATAATCTCGGAACACTACAGACTGCATTAGGCATGTCATTTACGTACAGTAAAAAGAGAAGAGGGCCAAGTACGGAGCCTTGAGGTACTCCAAAATCATTATCACACAAAACTGAATTTGAACCATTGAGGGATACATACTGTTTTCTTTCTAAGAAGGAACTTAATAATTTTAAAGCTGGGCCCCGAATTCCGTAATGATTTAATTTGGATAAAAGAATGTTATGACAGACAGTATCGAATGCTTTTTTTAAGTCGAGAAAAAATATAGCTGTAAATTCGTTAGAATGAATGTTATCGAAAGTAGCGGTTACGAGATCGAGAACTGCATGTGTTGTAGAAGTATTTTTTTGAAAACCGAATTGATGTGGGATTAAGACTTTATTGTCCGTTAAGAAAGAAGAAATTCGTTTATGGATCATTTGTTCAAATATTTTTGAGACGCAAGTTAAGATGGATATTGGTCTATAGTTATTGGGATCGTTTTTGTCACCATTTTTATGAATGGGGATGACTTTGGCAATTTTGCAATTGTCGGGAAAGATACCTGTGTTGAAAGCATAGTCGATTAGTATACATAGGTAGGGAGCAATAACAAGTGCAGCAGTTTTAAGAAAAAAAGCGGGAATATTATCATGACCAACGGCTTTGTTTATATTAAGGGAGGTAATGACGTTTAGTATTTCGTTAATAGTAGGCGCTTGTAGATAAATGGAAGAGGGTATACGATTCGTTAGGTAATCTAAAGGTTGAGGGTTTTTTTGACTTAGAATGTTACTTGCTAATTCTTCACCAATTGAACAAAAAAAGTTGTTAAATATATTTGCTTTATTCGTTGCATCAGTGAGAACATTGTCCAAAGAGCTCTGGTTTTGTTTTTGCCTTTTACCAGGCATAGGAAGTAGCTTTCGAAGCACCTCCCATGTACCTTTTGGATCTGCGCGGTGTTTCTCCAGCTCGCTATCAAAGAAGGATCTTTTTGATTTGGATTTAATTTTAGTCAATTTATTACAATATTTTTTAAATAAAATTTTTTGGGAGTTATTTCCGTTTACATAATGGGATATAAACATGCTACGTTTTCTTTTGATGGAAACTAAAATGCCTTTTGTTATCCAAGGCTTCTTTTGTAATTTTTGTTGTCTTCTAGAGAACTTTTTTAGGGGAGCATGTTTATCAATGGACTGCGAGATAAGACTAATAAACTTATTGAAAACATTATTGAAATTGTTGTCGGTTAGGGAAGTTAAGTTTGAAAAGTACGAGTAGAGGATTTGATTAAGGTCAATGTTAAATGATTCTGAATCGAAGTTTGTTTTATCTCTATAATAACTGGTAGTAACTTTAGGCTTAAAATCTGTAAGTAAACTAATCTCACAGAGAATGGGATAGTGGTCACTAATTTCAGAGGTATCAAAAATTGCTGGGGATATGTCATTTTTATTGTCATTAGTGATGATGTGGTCTATGATTGTTGCTGTTGAGTCAGTAACTCTTGTAGGTTTAGAAATAATTGGGAGGGCTCCACAACTGATTATAGTTTGGATATAATGTTTTGAAGAGGGTGTCCTAGTGGCACTCGAGATGTTTATGTTTATGTCACCTAAAATATAATAGTTTGATTTAGACTTAGACAAGTCTGTCAAGCAAGTCGATAGATTATCAATAAAAGCGTCCACATGAGCTGCTGAAGGGTGTCGATAAACAACTCCCAAGATACAAGAGGAGGTTTTATTTAGAATTATATTAATCCAAAAAGATTCGGAATTAGCAAGTTGATATTGATTTTCACGTATCTTATAATTGACCGAATTGAGAATATAAAGCCCTACCCCTCCGGCACTGGTATCAGAATCAACGTGAACAAAACCGTAGTT
Source organism: Trididemnum miniatum (assembly GCA_964006365.1). Lineage (NCBI taxonomy): Eukaryota > Metazoa > Chordata > Ascidiacea > Aplousobranchia > Didemnidae > Trididemnum > Trididemnum miniatum. The sequence goes on from OZ023237.1 coordinate 2,009,045, forward strand.
TGGGATATTAAGATTGGTCGAAGGCTGGTTTTTAAGACGAGTTTCCGATAGACAAATTACATGAGGAAGAAATTTCAAAGACTGAAGGAAATCGTCTAAGGAATCAAAGTTTTTTTGCAGGGAGCGTACGTTGACGTGCAGGAGTATCAAGGTGTTGTTACTAGCGGTGAAATTTAAATTATTTACGTCAAGATAATTACAGTTTTTGATATTCCCGGTTAAAGAGTAAAAAACATTATTGCCAAGCTCATCTTGGTCATGAAAAGTTGGGTAGGCTGCCCAACCCGGACAGAGGAAATCCATCAGCTCCCCCTCGCCCACGCCTGGCGCCGTGAATGTAGGCTGTAAAGGCAGGGTCATTACAAGTTAAGTTCAGTTACAATGCTCGCCGCTTAAATAAAAATAATAGTAACGAAATAAACAGTTTAACACAATGCAAAATTAGTCAGGTTACAGTAGTAATATCAATAACAATGCTTATAACTGTAAAAAATAATAATAATACAATAACAAGATCAATCACCCATGAATGCTAAGAAGAGTTTGAAAAACTTATATTTTTATATCAACATAGAAGGCTCCAAATAGTCACAATTCGAAGATAGTTAAATAAATATAAAATTAATGTATACTTTACCGAATGTTCATTTTCATACACTTCATTGCTAGAAAACTTAACAAACGAAATACTGTCATTTGGTAAAACATAACTAATATTCTAAGCCTCTTTATTTAGAGGATGTTAACAAGATCATATTCGGCATTATTAAGTTCGTTGTGCGAAAGCTAGAAACCGTTGAATTAGTACGTATGTTTTTTTCCATCAATGAATAAACAGTAGGAACCGTCGCTTATGCTCCAACTGGTTTTCTGACCGGCTTGACGTGCTTCTTTGAATTTAGGCATTAATCTCTTCTTCTGATTGTAAAATTGCTTCGGCAAATGTTCAGTTATAAAAACAGGGGTTTTTCTTATTTGCAGGTCACAGCTCTCAGTAGATTCGTTTGCTTTCAATTTTTGCGATTCATTATAAGCTTTCAAATTGCCCAGATTTGACATTATTGAATACTTGTCATGTGAACTAGCCACTTTTATTATGATCGGCCTTGCGACTTTTTTCCCATGTTTTGTTATGGGATGCTGGGGAAGACGGTAAATATTTAATATTGAAATTTTAGATGAGTCGATTTTTAGACCGTCATCCATAAATTTAGTCAAAATATTTCTGGTTTCAGCTTTTGTTTCCCAAACTTTCTCGTCAAGCCCATGAATCAAAAGATTCATTCGCTTACTATAGGCTTCCCGGCTAAGATCTTGTTTTTCAAGGCTTTCAACTCTTGCTAGTAATTCATAGTAGTCTTCTTTGTTTACTTTGGCTTCGACCTTAGTTTCTAAATCAATAATTAATTTTTTTTGTTCTTGAAGTTCTTCGCTTGTATAGTTAAATTTTTTATCGAGACTGTCAACTTTACTTTCCAAAGCTTGTATTCTTGCTGAAAAAGTGTCTATAGCAGTTAAAATAGCGTCAAGCTTCTGTTCCATCTTTTGCAAGCGAGTCGAAGACAACACTATTGTTCGAATGCTATTTAAGCGCTGTACTGCTAGAAATTGATCGCGACTGCGCGTTGACACAGAACTCAAACTGTTGCAAAAACGCGTCTGCACTCCAGCTTGCCTTTTTTGAACTGCTGTATGACGGAACGAATATGGCTTTCGTGTTTTACGAGAATCAGATTCTACGTCTTATGGACGAGAGCCCATAGCCTGAGCGACGCTTCGAAGTTCTACGAGCGTCCTGTGTCGGTCAGCCTAGGGAGATGGTGAACTTGTTTTTCGCTCCCATGAAGGCTATGACGACGTCTCAGCGAATTGAGAAGGCGTTGGCACGTTTGAAGGAGAGATACGGTGTTCCTGCCGGACTTACTTCAGAGCCGAAGGTGAGAGAAATCCGTCACGGCCCTTCGATCTCCTTTAATACTGCTTCTTTAAAATCCTTTAATGAAGAGTTAAACCTACTTGAGGTGTACGCCTACGCTCACAACGAACTTGAGAAACTGTCTGGACAGCTTACACTAGATACAGCTAATCGTTTGCCTAACTTTTTAAAGCGACGTTTTTTGGACTACTTGACGAAAATTGGGTCCGATTTGAATCGCCCAGGTTTCGATTCCTTGAGAGTGTGGCGCACGAGCTGAGTGTATCCACATCAGATTATGCTCAAACCTTTTTTGGCAGCGACGAAAAAGGCAAGTCGCGGGACGCTGGATCTGGCGGACGCAAAAATAATGAAGTTCGTGTTCGCCAGGTGGTTTTGTCTGAGGAAGGGCAACGATCTAGCCTCATAAGCTCTGGAACGGAACGACCTATGGAGAGTTCACATAACCAAATGAAGCTTCCTCCATTTTGTTTTGTTTGTGATAACAATAAAAGTAGACATTTTCTTGCTGACTGCGATAAGTTTAAATCATTTACTCCACACCAGAAACGTAAAACTGTTGTAGAAGCTTACCGCTGTTTAAATTGTTTATCACGAAGACATACTGCTCGTGAATGTAAACAACCTTCTAAATGCCGTCAGTGCGGACCCAGCTGCAGTAGAAAACACACTACGGCGCTGCACGATTGGTTTGAGCTTCCTGCCTCTGCAGGTGCCGGGGGCGCTTGTGGTGGTAGACAGGGTTCAGCTTCTGGTGCACCTTCCCCTAGTCGAGATGGAAAACACACTGACGATGACGCACAAAAGGTCAAGGTTCTTAAGATCTCAGACCAAGGTGACACTTCTAAAAGTGTTGTCCTATTCCGCACTAGTGCTGTGAGGGTGATTAACCCAGCAACGGGCAGATCAACTCTTGCTTACGCGCAACACGACACCGCGTCACAAGCCACCCTCAAATCTGAAGGGCTAAGAAATGAACTTGATCTTGAAACTGTGAAAGATCCCAGTGTTACCATAAAAACCTTGAGCGACCACACCGCGATCACTGAAGGTCGGACAGACTTCAGTTTAGAATCTCTTTACACTGGAGAGGAATTTTCTGTGAAAAATGCTTTGGTTGTTCCCAACTTTACTGATGACGAAAGCGTTCTTCCTCACTCAGTAGATGTGGCGGGACTAGATGACTTTAATGATGTTGAAATCCCGACTATTCCTGAGCGGAAATGCATCGACGTGTTGATCGGTCAGGCCGACAAAGGTCTGCTCACCGTTTTGCATGAGAGCGAGAACGTGGACCCGAATAAACCTAATTATGTTCTGACGAAACTTGGTCCTATTGCCAGTGGTGGACGTGTTTCTGCTGCCACTAACGCGAATACTAGCTTAAAAATTAACTTAAATGCTAATTGTGGTTGTATAGATGAAGATTGCTGTGTTAAACTTAAGAGAGAGATTGTCAATTTAAAACAATCCTTGCGGGAATCGAACCTGGAAAACGAGGCATTACAGCCTTCCAGAAACGACGAGAGGGCTAAAGAGATTGTTGAGAGTGACATTAAAGTTGTTGATAATCGTTATGAGATTCCAGTGCCTCTCAATATGGCGGTCGTGGAACAACTACCTAATAATTACCAGAGTGCTTTGGACCGCGCTGTGTCCATGCGCCGCTCAGCCTTAAAAAATTCTGATTTAAAGAAGACGTTAACTGACACCTTTGGCGAGCTTATTGACGAGAAATGGATTGTCTTAGTGGAAGAAAACTCTTCCAGTGGCCCCACGTGGTACCTTCCTTTCTTCGTCACTAAGCAAGAGAAGGCTCGAGTTGTGTATGACGGCGCTGCCTTGCATAGGGGTATGTCTTTGAATCAAGCTGTTTTGGGTGGTGGAAACCTCTTAAATAATTTGGTGGAGGTTCTCATCCGTTTTCGGTTGGGAAGATACGCTTGCATCGCTGATCTGAGCAAGTGTTTCTTCCAGGTGTCTCTTCCAAGAGCACAACGTGATCTTTTTCGAATAATTTGGTTCAAGGGTAATGATATGGACTCTGGTGAACTCCAAATTTTTTGTTTTACTAGGCACGTATGGGGAATTAATTCCAGCCCCTACGTTGCTTTAACTGCTATTAAAACTATTGTTGCGGAAAATCCTACTGGGGCGAGCTACATGACCTTGAATGCTGTGGAAGATAATCGTTACATGGACGACATGTTGCTTGCATGCGACTCCCTTACCGACCTTAAAACAGTGGCTAGTGAATCAAGAGCTCTTTTTGCCAGCCGAGGATTCCCACTACGCAAGTGGATGGCGAATTCTGATGCCACATCTATTTTGAGTACTATTCCAAAGAGCGATCTTGCCAAAGATATCGTTGAGGTTGATCTCGGGTCACAGCCATTACCGGACTCTAAAGCCCTCGGGTTGATATGGGAACCAGAAAGCGATCGATTGCGGATCAAATGGGAGAAGAATGTTCACGCCGAGATCTCTACCAGGCGAACTTTGTCAAGCAAACTTGCTAGTTTGTTTGATCCCCTCGGCTTGGCAGCTCCTTATCTCTTGAAGGGCAAACTGATTCTGCAGGAAGTCGCGATCTCGGGTTTTGGCTGGGATGACGAGCTACCTCACGACATTGTGCGGAAGTGGGAAGCATGGGTCTACTCCTTAACAGGTCTTTCTAACGTTTCGCTTCCCCGGTGCTGCTATGGCGTCGAACCCAGTGCGAGCAACGAAAACACTGTTTATCAGTTGCATGGGTTTTGCGACGCATCAAACTGTGCTATGTCCGCTGTAATTTATTTGCGGCGAGTTGTGGAAGGCAAGGCCCAAGTTAGTTTCTTGTTGGGAAAAACTAGACTCGTGTTGGTCAATCAATCCAATTGGGTTATAGCACGGAAGGAATTAGAAGCTGCTAAGATATGCAGTGAAGTCATGCTGCAAGCGGCTAAGGCCTTGCACCACCTACCTTTGACCATCCACTTTTGGATAGATTCACAAGTCGTGCTGAAGTGGATAATCAACCCGGATCTTCACCTTGCTCGCTTTGTGAAGAGAAGGATAGACAAAATTTTGATGGTCCCTTCTCCTGACGCTTGGCAGTACGTGCATACCACAGTCAACCCTGCGGATGTTGGTACTCGAGAGGGTAGCATCAAACGTAGTGAAGCGGTGGACTTGTGGCTCCACGGGCCTGCGTTTTTGCAGGGGAAGAGAGTCGAGCCCAGGCCTTCTGATCAGTCTGTTACTGTGCGAGCAGTAACCTTAAATGAAAACCAATTAGTAAATCATGAACTGAGAGGTTTAGATCAGCTTGTAGAAAGCTCTCCTGACCTCTACACTTTGAAAAAACGTACTGCCTATTTGACAGCATTTAAAGAATATTTCATTGCTGTTAAAGTAAAAAAGAAAGAATTTGTAAGGCCGGTCTTGAACGCTTCGTACCTTTACAAAGCGTTCGTAAGGTTACTCCGCTATGTTCAAAATGAGTGTTTTGGTTCTGCGGTTGAGTTTTTGAAGGAGAACTCTCCTGATGAATTTGACACTCTTTTGAAGAAGCTGAGTGCCAAAACAAACAACGATATTGAAATGCACTTTCTAAACGAGCTTAAAACGTTGCGTAAATTACGCCCTTGCGTCGGGCCAGATTTAATATTACGCGTGGAAGGCAGGCTTGATAATGCTTCTCTTCCAGCCGACACTAAACACCCAATAATTTTGCCTGATAGACACGCTTTAATTAGACTTATTGTGCTGAATGAACACGCTGACGCTGGTCACGCTGGTCCGTCATACACTTTAATGTTGACGCGACAGAGATTTTGGATCATTCATGGCATCTCTAGCGTCAAGCGTTACTTAACAGCATGCGGTAAATGTGCACTTGACACAGCCAAACCTGTTCGTCAGCTGATGTCAGACCTTCCGTCTTTTCGAGTCACAGCTGTCAATAAACCATTCAAGTTTTGCGGCACTGATTATTTTGGTCCGTTTTTTTACAAACAAAACAGGAATTTATGTAAGGCTTGGGGAATCCTATTTACCTGTTTGTGTACTCGCTGCGTACATGTTGAAATAGTCACAAGCATGGATTTGAACAGTTTTATTTTGGCCTTTACTAGATTCACCAATTTAAGAGGGCCAGTGGATACCTTCTTTTCAGATAATGGCAAAACGTTTTGTGCTGCTGAGAAGCAGCTGCCTTTAATTATTGATTCCACTGAATTTCATAATTCCCTGCGCCAACGTAGCATCAACTGGGTGCGAATACCTGCTTATGCACCTTCCCAGGCAGGCAGCTGGGAAAGTATGGTAAAACTAGTCAAGAATGCGTTACATCAGGTTCTGGGGGAAGCACGACGCAAGCCCTCTTTAATCGAGCTTCAAACGTTTGCTTCGGACGCCGTGAGAATAGTAAACGATCGTCCCCTAACTACTCTGAGCGACAAGCCCAATGATTTAAAACCTCTTACCCCTTCATGTTTTTTAGGCCAGCATTTAGCGCCTAATACCCCTGTTAGTACGTTTCATGATAAAGGCGATCTCAGAAAGGATTAAACCTCTTACCCCTTCATGTTTTTTAGGCCAGCATTTAGCGCCTAATACCCCTGTTAGTACGTTTCATGATAAAGGCGATCTCAGAAAGGATTATCTTTATAATGCTTCACTTGCTCAAAAGTTTTGGTCCTGTTGGATGAAAAGCTATCTTCTAACTCTTCAGGGTCGGGCTAAATGGAGAACCCTTCGTAATAATCTCACCGTTGGTCAGTTGGTGCTTGTCGGTGATGCCGAAGACCTGTCGAAGCGTGGAGCGTACCGGTTAGGTAGGGTTCACTGCCTGCACCCTCAAGTCCGTAAAGGGCGTGACATTGTAAGGCGGGCCACGGTTGCTGTTCTTGCTAGAAATCCAGACTCGGGTAAAACAGAGATCAAATACATCCTCAGAGACCTTTCTAAAATTGCCCCAGTTTAGAGTCATTTTGTGTTTTTATTTTGAAAAGTAATCGCCAGTTTTCGTGTTTATATGTGTTGTGTGTAAATACAAGATACCGGGACTTCGTTTTTTACCTAAGTTACTCCCTGATACGCTTACGTCATCATGTTTATTTCACAATTACGTTGTTACGCTTTGATGATTTATTATTCGTGGCACTAACAGTATTATGCACTCATAGTTTGCGTACATGGAAACTATGATGGTTTTCTTATTTATATATTTTGTGTTCGCGATTCGATGCGCTTTCACCTTTTGGTTTTGTTGAAACGTCACTTTATTTTCCGTTTCAAGGGGGCGCTATGTTTCAGCTTCGAACTCGCGTCTCTTAGATTAATCCTATTTTGTTTCACAATTCACATCAGCATTGTCTTTTCTCGCGCTGCGGCATTGTAACTGCTAACATCGTGCAAACTGCACCGCGCTCACATTGCACTTCTCCGTTTAGTTTCTTGTTTTTATGACGTAGTAAGCGACTGGTCTATGTGGATTTTAAATTCTAAACCTTGCTGGTCATTTTGCAAAAGAATTCATGAGAGTAACTGCAGTTATTTTATTGGTTTTGATTTTATATTGTGTTCAAGTCTTAGCCGAGATTACGCTTAGTCAATTGCCCTGTTCTTTGTTATCATCAGTTTTATGAATTGAATACAATTATTTCCTTTTGAGTTGGTTTTGAAGAAGTGAGAGCAAGTCCTAAGCAAAGAAGATTTCTTAGGAAGAAAGTTATCCTTGGTTCATATTTCCTTCTTCGACAAGTTCTACCAACAACTTCGTGAGTGAAATTTCAAAGGTTTGAAAATTTGTCTCTGGATGTCGGTAAATTACAGCGACAATTATGCATCCATGATTGGTTTCAATTTCTACCCAAGTGTCTTCGCATTTAGGGACATTGAGTGATAGATCTTGGCGTAGTTTATATTTTAAATTTTGCTTAATATGCATTCCAGTACCACCAGCATTGGTAGAGAAATCATTGTGAAAAAAAAGATAATTTGGAATTTGCAAATTCAGGCTAATATTTTCGTTAATTTTAGTCTCTGAGATGCCTATAACTTCGGGGGAATGATTAATTTCAGTAATGAATTCTTCTGTAAGGTTTTTGTTTTTTGCCAAACTTCTCGTATTAAAGTAAGCAACTAAAAAAGATTTTAACTTATTACCCCCCATAATATTAGATATTTGTTTGGGAGTAAAATATGCGTCATCATCTAGTACAACACAATTATCAGCAATAGTTAGTTTAAGTTCTTCTCTGAAATCTAGATTGCTCAAATTTTGAAAAGGAAGAATAACACTCAAGCAGATGGAACAATAGCAGCTTTGATGCTTGGTTGTATTATTTGTCAATGGAGAAGGTTCACAGACTGAAAAACAGGTAGCCATTTGTTAAAACTTTCATTATAAGGCTTGTGGGATGATTAAAAATCTTGGTCATTATTTCAATTTGCCGAAGTCATTTTCATTGGTTATTCTGATTTTTTCAGAGTTAGCATCTTTTCTCACAAAAATATTCCCATTGTGGGACCAGATAAATTGATATTTCAGTAGATGTTTTTGTTTGTACGCCATTGCGAATAGTTTCCTTCTTCTTTGAGTCAAATTCTCATTTATGTACATGGAATTGGCTTTGGGATTTAATGATTTTCTTAGGGTGTAAATTTCATTTCTTTTGTCCCGACTGGTGAACCGAACTATGATAGGAGGGTTTCGGTTTGATGAGTTGTGGTAATTCACATTGATGTTTAATCTGGATAGATTGTTGGCATCAAATAATCGGTGGGAAGTTGATATTTCACTGTCTTCCAGCTTAACTTTCAACGTGCTGGCAACTTTCTTGACTATTTGATTGGTGTCTTCATCTTTTTGGTATGGGATCTCATGAATTTCTAAATTATTACGTCGACCATACTGCTCTAATTTATCAAGGTCTGAAGCAGTCAATTTTAGGTCATTCCCCATCTGGTCAACTTTATCCTGAAGACTGCTTATGCCAGCCTGCTGCTTTTTCAACATTTTGTTCATATCAGAGGTACTGTGTCTGAGCTCATCATATCCATCAGCCAAGTAGGCAAGACTTCCCAGTGTGTGGTCAGTTTTTTCAGTTAATACCATTAGTTGATCACCCTGTGACTGTTTTTCCAGTTGATCTAATCTTTTTTGCTGCAGCTTATTAATTTCTCTAAGTTGGTTGTTCTCAGTTTTTAGTTCATAAATTTCGGCTCTTATACTTTTTTGACTCATTTTTAGCTCATCAAGCTCTTTCTTTAAGTCTTGCACTTCCTGGGTGTTCTTAACCAGTGACTTAGCAACAATTTTTTCAATAATTTTCTGAATGTCATCATGGCTTGTTTTTTTACCACTACTTTTTGGAGGCATATTGACATAGGTTAGTCTAACTTATTATAAATCAGCACTTTATTTTTCCAGCAGTAGGCTAAAACCAGATTTTTTGTTTTTCTTCTTCTATCCAACAGTAGTTGACTTGCTTTGTTATGGAATCACTGAAAACATTTAGTATATAGTCTTTGATTGCATGCGGGTGCGACCATAGATGCGAAACGACTTTGTTCTAGCAACTCTGTATTATTTTTATTTTCAGTCTGGGTTTTGGCACAAAAAAAGTATATCTTGGATGAAACTTACTAAAGTAAGACAAAATAATCTGGAAGAAAAGAATCGATTATCAAATATCGATTTCAGCCGAAAAAAAAGTGAAGACAAGGCCATATTCGATACTCATTCAAAAAAGTAAAGGCTCCAATGCATTCGATGAACAAAAAGTAAAGAATATCGAATATCGATTACAATCGATTTTTCCCAACCCTGATGGCAACAACGTGGCATCTAGTTTTGTGAATACAAACGTAGCTATGGTATTTTCTTTTTGATTTTAGGCTTTGTTAGGTTGATAAGTTGAAACGTATTTAGTTCTTGACATAGAGGTATTTACTTTGGCAAAGCAGGTACTAAATGTGCATCTGAATGCTTTTCAGGTTTGGATATTTTGGGCTATATTTTTTTAGTGTTTTGACCCATTTTCACTAGTCTTTTTGTGACTTTTGGTTATGTCTTTCAAAATCTGACAACGCTGAAGCCCTTATGCGACCGATTCTCAACAGAAAGAGTGCACCATAAACGTTGTATCTAAATTTTGAACATCTGCCAAAAAAAGAACCTTTTAATGTCCAGGTTTTTCTGCTGCAGAGTTAAAAGAAATTTTTATTAAATCGCCTATCCTACAACACTGCCCTACCGCATAGCGCCGCTGTGAAAGGTCGCTTGGAAAAAACGTTTTAAAACCGAAACCTGCAGATCTGACTGACCGGTATTTCGAAACGTTGGTCTATTAATGAAGAATCGTTGCGGTGTGTTGATATTTGAAAGGCTGTTGCTTGCTGGTTTTACCATTCGTATTTAATTTTATCAATAAAAATCAAATCTTCATCATACTCGCCGTATTATGCCACAGCGTGTAAGGAGTTGCGGGGTAATCTCCTTGAGTTAGCGCCTGGGCATCACACGTTTGAACTCCGAAGAAACGTAGCAACCGTAGCGTGCCGTTGGCGACGCTTTGTACGATCTGACCGGCTCAAGGAACAAACCCGATTGACGAATTGGAACAATACGGACGTAGGGAAAACATCCGTATTCGTGGAATACCAGAATCGAACAATAGCGCTGATGATGGGGAAAAAATTCTCAGAACCATGCTGAAGATTTGCACATTGAGCTAAACGATCTCGATATACAACGTGTTCATCGACTAGGCCGAAAAAAGAAGTCTACACAAGCAAAACCTCGTGCTATAATTGCAAGATTTGTATCCTACAGAAAGTGAAACCAATTCATGTACGCAAAATCAAAGCTGAGCGATTTAATTAATTTTAAAGAAGCTTTCATCACGGAGGATCTAACACCTTTGAGATCTAAACTCCTACGCTACACTGCAAATAAAATTGGGTATTTTTTTGGGTATTGACGTTGAGAAACCCAATTTTTTAACTTGGGGGCAGATTACCCAAATGAAGTAAACTGACTGACTACTAACCATTATGCGTTGGGCTATTTCAGCCCAAGTCAAGAGCCCAATTAATTTTATTGGGTTTTCGCTGCCCAAATGCTTTTAAGCAACAAAAACCCCAAAATAGTTCTTGCTGCCATCATCGCTCATTTGCAGAGTAATGGACGAGTTAGTGTGTTATTCTACATGGTCTAGTAACGCCTATACTTACCATTACATTTCATACGGAGGATCTCACAAGAAGCGATTTTGATATTCTACTAATGTAGGTGTTCCGATTTGTATATAAAACAAAGAATCGAAATTCTGAAGAATATTTAGTGAATACGTAACTTTCACTGGTTTTTCCTTTGCTGTATGCAGCTGAAACCTATACCATATAGCGTTATGCAGGTGATGAAGGCAGCAGCAGCGTGATGCAACTTTTCCTCAGGGTCATAAACAGTCAAGCAACCACCCTTATACCGACGGTTAAATCAAAATCTAAACAGTGGACTTTTATTGTTACTCAGATTTCCGAAAACAAACAGCATTCATATGAATTCTCGATACACCCTGATGCTGCTGCTTGGACTCCTGTAAGGTCAAAGTTAATACATTTTGGAATAAAATGCAGTGAAGTTTCATCTAAAAACTGCGCATAAAGAAGGACTTTCTGTTTTTAAAATATCGTTTCAGATGTTGACATCTTGATAAATAATTGAGCGTTGCAGTTACGAAGTGCTATAAAGGGGGAATCTTATAACTTTCTTTGCCCTGAAAGATTGGCTTGGACCGAACAGGCGTGTTTAGAAAACCTGCTATCACTTGGCTACCTGCCATATTTGAGTGGCGTAGCCAAGGGTGGGAGGTACCGGGGCCATGCCCCCTTAAATTTTACGAAAACAGAAAAAAAACGATGCAAAAACTAGCACTCACTTTGCTTACATTAAGCTATACAGCATTAGTCATGAACCCCTTCAAATATTTTTTGCGACGCCACTACGACCTGTCTATTTCCTGAAGGTGCGCGAATCCTGTTAGGTGCCTTTCCCAACGGAACAAGTAAACTAACTGACTTGTTTTTTGCACGGTTGTTTCAATGCTCGACGTCAAACAAAGAAGTTGAATTACAGATCTCGATCTTACTAAGCTATATTTTGGCTGTTAAAAGCTGTTATCTGATATACTGTACGTGCATCTATTGGCCAATCAATTTAAAGTGATAGGCTCACCTATGCTGTGCAAGTAAAAAAAAGTATTAGTGGGTTGTGTGCACTAATTTTTTCTTTGAACAACAGCCCCGGATTAAAAAAAGTGAATTAATCTAACCTTATATAGGCTCAGTATAAACGGACAGTGTGGAGAACAAACCGACAAGCTTGCTTTTACTGTCGTCAGGAAAAGGCACTTGGTGCTTGGTGGAACTACTTTTTCTTTTTGTTGCATAGATTCATCTAAATATTATTAGATACGCTGTTTTCAGATAGGTCGGTAGCTGAGCAAACACGCGTACACTAAAGATTATAGGCTAAAACATTGACTGTTAGAAATTTAAGCAACGCAGTAAAAAATTTGCCAGAGGGATGGTTGAAACTGAAGAACTTGAACGTTATGGAAAAAATTCTTGACAGCCATACAGTTCACAACAGTTCCCAAGATTTCATCTTTGTTTATACAATTTCTTGGCTGTTGCACAAACAAAAGTGAGGTAGGCATTAACGTTTAGGCCCCAGAAAACGTTTTAGTGAAACGAAGTATGGAAATAAGTAACCAGATTATCGAAAAGCTCACTTGTGCAATATCCCCTTTAACATTCGCAACACTACCAGTAGCGTATTTAGGGGGGCATTGGGCCATGCCCCCCCCCCTTTTGACTCTGCCTTTTAGTAAACAAGAACAATATTAATTGTGCCAAGTAACTGAAATATGCCATACTCTTTTGATGGTTTCTGTAGCTTATGGCTCGGGACGGATCTAGGGGGGTAGGATGAGGGGTATGCATCCTCTATCAGCCATTTTCAAAGTTGTTTTGAATGTATACAATTTTTCCATAATTTCGAACCTCTTCGATAGCGATAAGCCTTCCGCCTTGAGCACGCATAATCGAAAATGTGCGAACAAAATGCATCATATTTTGCGAAGCACTCAGATTAGGGTCAAACAATTTGAACAAAATTTGCCTGAAAATTATTCAAAACGCACTAAATAACCATTGGAGCATGTAAATTTTCAAAAATTTTCCGAGGGAGCATGCTCCCGGACCCTCCTTGAGACTTTCTTGCTTCTCAATCAGCTTCAAATTTGTTTTGCCGAAAAAAATACTCTTGTAAAAAGTGTGGAAATTATGGCTCGGACCCCCTTTTAAAATTTCTCGCCACGCCACTGAACACATACCATTGGCCTTCAAGTTCAAACCAATCTGCAAAGTCACACGGCGCTAATGAGAATAGATTACATTCGAAATACCCAACTATATACAGGTAATAGAAAAGCAATTGCAAAATATATCTTGTTTTGCCAGCTTGAAAGCCAATACTTTTGTGTGACAAATCATAGGCAATTCAAGATAAAATTGGACTACATTTGTTCATTTGCAGACAGTATTTTATTTTAATTTAAGAAAGTATTTATTTGCGAAGAGCCTGTACCGGGATCACTGCATGCAGCGAAAATAAAATCAAATTTTAAAAAATATTGGGTATTTTAAAAAATATTGTATATAAAACAAAGAATCATAATAATATTTCATTAGTGGTATTTTTGCAATATGACGTATTTTCAAAAATACCACTAATGAAATATTATTATGATTCTTTGTTTTATATACAAATCGGAACACCTACATTAGTAGAATATCAAAATCGCTTCTTGTGAGATCCTCCATATGAAATGCAATGGTAAGTATAGGCGTTACTAGACCATGTAGAATAACACACTAACTCGTCCATTACTCTGCAAATGAGCGATGATTGTATTAACGTTGCAAACTGAGTTGCAAATGAGCAATGAGCAATTAATGTTGCAAATGAGCAATGCATTAACGTTGAGAAACCCAATTTTTTTAGTTGGGTGCAGATTACCCAAATGGAGTATACTGACTGACTACTAACCATTATGCGTTGGGCTATTTTAGCTCAAGTCAAGAGCCCAATTAGATTTTATTGGGTTTTCTCTACCCGAATGTTTTTAGGCAACGAAAACCCAAAAATAGTTCTTGCTGCCATTATCGCTCATTTGCAGAGCACTGGATGAATTAGTGTGTTATGCTACAGGGTCTAGTAACGCCTATACTTACCATTGCATTTCATACGTAGGATCTCACAAGAAGCGATTTTGATGTTCTACTACTGTATATGTTCCAATTTGTATATAAAACAAAGAATCATAATAATATTTCATTGGTTGCATTTTTGAAAATACGTCATATTGAGTACTCTATACCCAATATTTTTTAAAATTTGATTTTATTTTCGCTGCAAGCAGTGATCAGTGTACCGGCTCTTCGCAAATAAATATTTTTTTAAATTAAAATAAAATACTGTGTGCGAATGAACAAATGTAGTCCAATTTTATCTTGAATTGCCTATGATTTGTCACACAAAAGTATTGGCTTTCAAGCTGGCAAAACAAGATATATTTTTCAATTGCTATTCTATTACCTGTATATAGTTAGGTATTTCGAATGTAATCTATTCTCATTAGCGCCGTGTGACTTTGCAGATTGGTTTGAACTTGAAGGCCAATGGTATGTGTTCAGTGGCGTGGCGAGAAATTTTAAAGAGGGTCCGAGCCATAATTTCCACACTTTTTACAAGAGTATTTTTTCGGCAAAACAAATTTGAAGCTGATTGAGAAGCAAGAAAGTCTCAAGGGGGGTCCGGGAGCATGCTCCCTCGGAAAATTTTTGAAAATTTACATGCTCCAATGGTTATTTTAATGCGTTTTGAATAATTTTCAGGCAAATTTTGTTCAAATTGTTTGACCCTAATCTGAGTGCTTCGCAAAATATGATGCATTTTGTTCGCACATTTTCAATTACGCGTGCTCAAGGCGGAAG
>OZ023237.1:2024230-2064963 GCA_964006365.1 Trididemnum miniatum
CCCAACTATATACAGGTAATAGAAAAGCAATTGCAAAATATATCTTCTTTTGCCAGCTTGAAAGCCAATACTTTTGTGTGACAAATCATAGGCAATTCAAGATAAAATTGGACTACATTTGTTCATTTGCAGACAGTATTTTATTTTAATTTAAGAAAGTATTTATTTGCGAAGAGCCTGTACCGGGATCACTGCATGCAGCGAAAATAAAATCAAATTTTAAAAAATATTGGGTATTTTAAAAAATATTGTATATAAAACAAAGAATCATAATAATATTTCATTAGTGGTATTTTTGCAATATGACGTATTTTCAAAAATACCACTAATGAAATATTATTATGATTCTTTGTTTTATATACAAATCGGAACACCTACATTAGTAGAATATCAAAATCGCTTCTTGTGAGATCCTCCATATGAAATGCAATGGTAAGTATAGGCGTTAACTAGACCCTGTAGAATAACACACTAACTCGTCCATTACTCTGCAAATGAGCGATGATTGTATTAACGTTGCAAACTGAGTTGCAAATGAGCAATGAGCAATTAATGTTGCAAATGAGCAATGCATTAACGTTGAGAAACCCAATTTTTTAGTTGGGTGCAGATTACCCAAATGGAGTATACTGACTGACTACTAACCATTATGCGTTGGGCTATTTTGCTCAAGTCAAGAGCCCAATTGATTTTATTGGGTTTTCTCTACCCGAATGTTTTTAGGCAACGAAAACCCAAAAATTGTTCTTGCTGCCATTATCGCTCATTTGCAGAGCACTGGATGAATTAGTGTGTTATGCTACAGGGTCTAGTAACGCCTATACTTACCATTGCATTTCATACGTAGGATCTCACAAGAAGCGATTTTGATGTTCTACTACTGTATATGTTCCAATTTGTATATAAAACAAAGAATCATAATAATATTTCATTGGTTGCATTTTTGAAAATACGTCATATTGAGTACTCTATACCCAATATTTTTTAAAATTTGATTTTATTTTCGCTGCAAGCAGTGATCAGTGTACCGGCTCTTCGCAAATAAATATTTTTTTAAATTAAAATAAAATACTGTGTGCGAATGAACAAATGTAGTCCAATTTTATCTTGAATTGCCTATGATTTGTCACACAAAAGTATTGGCTTTCAAGCTGGCAAAAGAAGATATATTTTGCAATTGCTTTTCTATTACCTGTATATAGTTAGGTATTTCGAATGTAATCTATTCTCATTAGCGCCGTGTGACTTTGCAGATTGGTTTGAACTTGAAGGCCAATGGTATGTGTTCAGTGGCGTGGCGAGAAATTTTAAAAGGGGGTCCGAGCCATAATTTCCACACTTTTTACAAGAGTATTTTTTTCGGCAAAACAAATTTGAAGCTGATTGAGAAGCAAGAAAGTCTCAAGGGGGGTCCGGGAGCATGCTCCCTCGGAAAATTTTTGAAAATTTACATGCTCCAATGGTTATTTTAATGCGTTTTGAATAATTTTCAGGCAAATTTTGTTCAAATTGTTTGACCCTAATCTGAGTGCTTCGCAAAATATGATGCATTTTGTTCGCACATTTTCAATTACGCGTGCTCAAGGCGGAAGGCTTATCGCTACCGAAGAGGTTCGAAATTATGGAAAAATTGTATACATTCAAAACAACTTTGAAAATGGCTGATAGAGGATGCATACCCCTCATCCTACCCCCCTAGATCCGTCCCGAGCCATAAGCTACAGAAACCATCAAAAGAGTATGGCATATTTCAGTTACTTGGCACAATTAATATTGTTCTTGTTTACTAAAAGGCAGAGTCAAAAGGGGGGGGGGGCATGGCCCAATGCCCTCCTCAATACGCTACCAGTACTGGTAGTGTTGCGAATGTTAAAGGGGATATTGCACAAGTGAGCTTTTCGATAATCTGGTTACTTATTTCCATACTTCGTTTCACTAAAACGTTTTCTGGGGCCTAAACGTTAATGCCTACCTCACTTTTGTTTGTGCAACAGCCAAGAAATTGTATAAACAAAGATGAAATCTTGGGAACTGTTGTGAACTGTATGGCTGTTAAGAATTTTTTCCATAACGTTCAAGTTCTTCAGTTTCAACCATCCCTCTGGCAAATTTTTTACTGCGTTGCTTAAATTTCTAACAGTCAATGTTTTAGCCTATAATCTTTAGTGTACGCGTGTTTGCTCAGCTACCGACCTATCTGAAAACAGCGTATCTAATAATATTTAGATCAATCTATGCAACAAAAAGAAAAAGTAGTTCCACCAAGCACCAAGTGCCTTTTCCTGACGACAGTAAAAGCAAGCTTGTCGGTTTGTTCTCCACACTGTCCGTTTATACTGAGCCTATATAAGGTTAGATTAATTCACTTTTTTTAATCCGGGGCTGTTGTTCAAAGAAAAAATTAGTGCACACAACCCACTAATACTTTTTTTTACTTGCACAGCATAGGTGAGCCTATCACTTTAAATTGATTGGCCAATAGATGCACGTACAGTATATCAGATAACAGCTTTTAACAGCCAAAATATAGCTTAGTAAGATCGAGATCTGTAATTCAACTTCTTTGTTTGACGTCGAGCATTGAAACAACCGTGCAAAAAACAAGTCAGTTAGTTTACTTGGTCAGTTGGGAAAGGCACCTAACAGGATTCGCGCACCTTCAGGAAATAGACAGGTCGTAGTGGCGTCGCAAAAAATATTTGAAGGGGTTCATGACTAATGCTGTATAGCTTAATGTAAGCAAAGTGAGTGCTAGTTTTTGCATCGTTTTTTTTTCTGTTTTCGTAAAATTTAAGGGGGCATGGCCCCGGTACCTCCCACCCTTGGCTACGCCACTCAAATATGGCAGGTAGCCAAGTGATAGCAGGTTTTCTAAACACGCCTGTTCGGTCCAAGCCAATCTTTCAGGGCAAAGAAAGTTATAAGATTCCCCCTTTATAGCACCTCGAAACTGCAACGCTCAATTATTTATCAAGATGTCAACATCTGAAACGATATTTTAAAAACAGAAAGTCCTTCTTTATGCGCAGTTTTTAGATGAAACTTCACTGCATTTTATTCCAAAATGTATTAACTTTGACCTTACAGGAGTCCAAGCAGCAGCAGCAGCAGGGTATATCGAGAATTCATATGAATGCTGTTTGTTTTCGTAAATCTGAGTAACAATAAAAGTCCACTGTTTAGATTTTGATTTAACCGTCGGTATAAGGGTGGTTGCTTGACTGTTTATGACCCTGAGGAAAAGTTGCATCACGCTGCTGCTGCCTTCATCACCTGCATAACGCTATATGGTATAGGTTTCAGCTGCATACAGCAAAGGAAAAACCAGTGAAAGTTACGTATTCACTAAATATTCTTCAGAATTTCGAACTTGGATGTTTGAGTAAATTTTTTTTTGTTCAATATAAAGTTGGGTAAAATTTTTTAATAATGCAAAGAAATTTTTTACGTTTGGGTAATTTTCAAAAATACCCAAAATTATTTTGTTAAGTATAAAAAATTACGCAAAAGCGAAAAAGTCGCAATTGGGTAGAAGGTGTGTTTACTCCCCAAAAAATTGGGTAAAAATTGTATTTGCCCACAAAATTTTATGTTTACCCAAAACTTTTTTACCCAAAAAAATTATTTAAGTTATGTTTTGGGCATATCGATTCATGTCCAAAATATTTTGGGTAAAACGTGTTTTACCCAAATACGAATTGGGTTGAGTGGAGTTTTACCAAGAGCTCTACCCAATTTTATTTGCAGTGTAGCTCAAAGGACGAAGGCTTCGGTGATTGGATCGTTATTTCTTCACCTGATGATTTATTTCGGTATGACATTAATTTTGATTTCGCAAAATTTAATTACATGCCGTTGATGTTCAATGTTAGTGTTACGGATGGAGAATGAAGTGTAAGTTTCGACGTGATTTCACAAAGTTTTTTTTTCTCGTAGCAAAATGGCGTCGCCACAACATTGCTCTGATTCGGCAAAAATGTGTGATAATCTCAATGGTTGCATGGGCGTTATTAGTCAATTGTGCGTTTTATGTGCAAAATATCTGCAACCGGGTGGGGATGACGTCACATGCGATGCGTGTCAGCGACGTTTTCACAAAAACTGTTCTATTGGTACCTTTAAATCAGCTCGTTCGAATCCTAATTCTGAGGGTGTTCGTGACGATTATGTTGAGTTATTCGGAACATGCGAGTATGTTGATTCTCAAAATCATAATTGGTTCAATAATAAGAAAATCGGTGACTTGTTTTTGATTCACCTTAATTTGCGCAGCCTTTAAAAAAATATTGACAAGCTAAGCGACTATCTAACCGGTTTCAAAAACCAACCGGAAATCGTAGCCATTTCGGAAACCAAACTAAGAGAGGGGTACATCAATCGCAACATCGAACTTGAGGGCTACACTTTTCTTCACAGTGATAGTAAAACGCAAGCAGGCGGCGTTGGTATTTATATCAAAAATTCCCTCCAATACAGTATTAACCAGTGCACGAAAATTTGTCTTACAAAAGCCGAACACTTATGGGTTGACATTTCTACTGATCAACGTCCTGTTACATTCGGCGTAGTGTACAGACACCCCGATGATTCGGCAACTGCCATTGATAAATTTAACGAAGATTTTAACGAGCTTTTAGTTTTACTGAATAACACCAAATGCCCTTTTTATTGTTTGGGAGATTTCAACGTTAACTTATTGAATGTTTCCAACAAAGATGCTGTTCGCAAGTACGCTTATATGCTTCTCAGCTGCAATAGTCGATGTTTGATTGATGTACCAACTCGTGTCACCGCAACCTCTAGAACGCTGTTAGACCACATTTACACCAACGATAAATCTAATTCGGCTGCTTCAGGGGTATTGACTACTTCAGATTTAAGTGATCATTACGGCATTTTTCCGATGGTACCAAAAATTAAGTGTCAAAAAAACAATGCTTTAGTTAATTACCAAGTAAGAGATGTGACCCAATTTAATTTGGATAAATTTTTAGAATGTTTACATCTCAGACTTAGTTTAATGTTTGAGGTTAATACCATACCCGTGAATGAACTGGCAGATAGCTGTTTAGCAACGTTTACTGAAGTAGTCGATCAGTTTGCGCCTAAAAGAAACGCTTCTCGAAAGGAGAGAAAAATTAGATCTAAACCCTGGATATCGCGAGGCCTTATTAAGTCAATTCAAACCAAAAACAGACTTCTTAAACAATTACTCAGAAATCGAGACTATTCGATCTTAAGTAGTAAATATAAAACTTATAGAAATACGTTGAATCGTTTGTTGAGACGAGCAAAGAGTAATTATTATCATTCTGTCTTAAATGAATATAAAGGGAACTCAAAAAAGGCCTGGGAAACAGTTAATGAATTAATTTATAATAAAAAGCGTAGCAGGTCGCCACCTTCTAAGCTAATGAACTCTAATGGCGAGGTTACATCGAATTCTTTAGCAATAGCCGAAGAATTCAATGAACTTTTTACCAATGTGGGAAAAACGATGGCCACATCACTACCTACTGTCGGTAGCAATAATTCAAAAAACATTGTCTTTTCAAAGAACAAAGCTAGTAATTCTACTTTTCTGTCACCATGCAGCCCTCAAGAAGTCTACCATTTGATCAACCAATTAAAAGAAAAAAAAAAGCCAAACGAGCATCAGACATAGAAACTAAATTTATCAAATACGCCAATCCCGTTGTTACGCTCACTTGTTTTATTTTCTAATAATTTGCTTTGTTATGTCATTTCCCAGTTTAACTAGGACCTTTATATCATCATAATGTTTTGCCCATTGTCGCCATTTTGTGATTTTGAAATTTTCTGGTTAAAATTAGTTAAGGTGTAAAAGGAGACGAGCGATTAGTTAAAAAGGACAGTTAATTATGAGACATTAGTTTTGCGTAAAGTTATTGAAGGAACAGCCGGCCCAGGGTGAATTTAATTGTTTTTGCTTTTTAGCTAGTCAATAGGTTTTGTTTTACCGCATTTAAGTTACACAATATAAGCTCATTAAATTGTAGCTGTTTGGTAAGCGGTAAGACGCTAGCTAGCTGAATAGAACTACCCCTGTTGGCTTGTGCGGCCAACATTCGTAAAACAAAACCTAGAATTTTTGCCTATGTTTGATGCAGTGGTATGGCTGGCAGTCAGAAGACATCTGCTGAAGAAGAAATTAATGACGCGTGTGACCAGTCCATGCCTAACCTGGCCAGAGAGGATGCCCGAAAGCGTTTTGGCGGGTATCGTTCCTATTTAACGAAGCTGATGAAAGAGCTAGACTTTATTCTCAGTAATGAAAGCCCAAGCAACCCTACAACATTAAGAGAGCTCATTAACTTAAAGAAGAAAGCCGACTCTGCCCTAGCAGTATATGTAGCTGCAGTTAAGGAATTTGGGGCAGTTGGTGACGAATTAGAGGCTTCCAATTTGAGGCAGAAGAGCCAGTTAATGAGTGAGATCGGAGCTCGTTTTACCGCGTTTGTTGCAGCCGCCGCTGAATGTGGCTCAATTTGTGATTCATTGACTTCTAGCAAGCGCCGTAGCAAGTCCGTATCTACAAAACTTTCGATTGCGAAATCTTTGATAGATGCAGCTGAGGCTAAAATCAATCTTGTCGAAACCCAACGCGTTGCCACTCTTAAACGTGACACACTGCTGAAGAAACAAGAAGCCGAAATCCGTCAACGCCAAGCAGAACAAGAAATGGAGAAGCTACAACTCGAGACCGAAGCTGGCTTAGAGATGATCCAAGCTGAGGCAGCCGTCCAGAGAGCTTGTGCCGCTGTAGCCGCAGAGGCGAACACTTCACCGATGCCGTCTGTGACTGAGGAGGTGGCGCCGGCCATGTCTACCGCGGAAAAGGTCAGTAAATTTATTGATTCGATTTCTTGTGACGATCGTGTTTCGGATGGGCGTTTTGCCGTTCCCGGGGCTGGCGTTGCACGCTTTGCTGGGGAAGCAGTGGACGATCAAGTTGAGTTCACTCGCTCCCTCAGAGAGATGCCACTGCTGGCTTCGGGGGGGCGAGACGATGGTTGTATTGTGATCGATCCTTTGAGTAGTGATAGACGGGAAATTTTTGTGAAATCAGGCTTTTCGCATTCTGCGAGCGGACTGAAGCGTAATGCAGTGGCTGAACCTTCTACCTTGAATAGGCAAAGGGAGGTAGGTCCCTTGGGGTATTCGAGCATACCGGAGGATGGCACCGCAAGGGCTTTGCCTTGTAGTATTTCTTTACCTCGACCCGTTTCAGCGATAAATTACTTACCTGACCAAGTTAATCGGCCCCATTCTATGCTAGACGCTAACAAGCTAGACAGCGCTGATATGCTGGATCGGGCACGGCAAAGCTGTGGGAAATTGCCTGGAGGTACTGGAGACTCAGTCGACAGTTTGGCTAAAGCGTTTGCACGAGCTGAGCTTGGAGTTGTACCGAAGCTTGCGATTAAATTTAATGGTGCCAGTGGAGACTTACCGCTTCAAGGCGCAGGTGCAGACACACCTTGAAGATAGTCATTTGGCTCTTAACCCCAGTAGGGCGCTTCAGTTCCTCTTGGATTCCACTGAAGGCGATGCTCTTGAATTGATAAAGAATTGCACTATGACTCGGAACAAAACTGTTGCTTTGCGCCAGGCCTTAGACCTGCTGGAAAAGGCTTTTGGCTCCAAAGACGTCGAGTTCAGAGAGCTCTTGAGGCAAATCTGTGATGGACCATTGATAAAGAATGAGCACAAGGCTCTCTTGAAATTCTATATTGGTCTGCAGGGTTGCAGAGTTGCAGCCGAAAACTCAGATGCCCTTGAGGAACTGAATGCCAATTCGACAATTGACGCTCTGTTTCAGCGCCTTCCGTGGGATCTACGTAAGGATATGCATTCCCGAGCTGTTAGAAATAATTTAAAGGATAGAGTACCCTTTGACTTTATAATGGATTTTGTCTTAGAAAGGGCTGAGGCGGCAAACTCTCGTTGGGGCCGGCTCTTAAGCACGCTCAATCAGGCACGTTTTCTGCCGAAAACGCTCTCTGTGAGGTTGAATACCTTTAAGGCCTCCAATATCGAACCAGCTAGAAAAAATGATGCTAAGAGCGGAGTGAACGTTAGTAGTTTGCCCAGGCCCAAGAGTTGTTTATGTTGTAATGCTCAGAGCCATTTGTTGCACCAGTGTGATGCGTTCAAGAAGAAGGATCTGCCTTGGCGCCGAGCATTCGTTCGAGAAAAGCAATTGTGTTTTAATTGCTTGGGCGCAAATCATCGGGCAAGGCAGTGTCCTAGTAAAGGGCGTTGCTCACATTGCCAAGAAACGCATCACTCGCTTTTGCATAAAGCAGCTACTAATCCGGCATCCCCTGCAGAAGTTGCTCAAACAAACTCTGAGTCATCGATTACAGCTTCACTTCACTGTGATAAGAGACTCTCTGCTGGTATTGACACAGGGCCGGTAAAGGTGCGCAAGCTATTGCAGGTTTTGCCTGTTTGTGTAAGTGACCACGATCGCACTAGGTCTCGGCAAACTCTTTGCCTTTTGGACGTGGGCTCAGACACTCACGTCATAACACGAAACTTTGCCAAAAAACTTGGTTTAGAAGGCGAACCTATTACCTCCAGGACGCAATATGCAGACGGCTCAAGTTCAGGAGAAAAGGTAACCGAAAGGGTCTCGTGTCAAGTACGTGGTGTTATGGAAGCCAGCAGCTACCTACTTGATGACGTACTGGTGGTCGATACTATTGCAGACCTAAAGAGCCGCTCGCCCCAGCCCAGCGACATTGATGAAAGTGAACATTTGCGGGGAGTGGAGATTCCTCTTATCGAAAATTCAGCAGAAGTAGAGCTTATCATTGGAGGAGTAGACCCCCGATTTCATAAACAATACGAAGTTAGGGAAGGAGGTCTTTTGTCTCTGTGGGCTGTTAAGACTATTGGGTCGTAGCTGCAGTGCAGATTCACAGTCACATGCAGAGCTGGATGATGAGATTCATATTCAGCTCTTGGTGACCGATGAGCTAGAGACGACTATGAAATCAATTTGCTCCTGCGGTCCAGAGTGGGCAGATCTTCACTCTGATCCGGACGCTCTTCTACCCTCTTTGGATGACGAGAGAGCGACTGAGATAATGAAGCGCACGTGCAAGTTGGTTGATGGCCACCAGCAAATCGGGTTACCATTTAAACGTGGTTGTCCCAAACTTCCTAAGAGCAAGGACATGGCTAAATCTCGTCTTGTGAGCTTAAAACGCCGTTTCATTCGAAACCCTGAAGCGCATTCTCTGTACAGAGCAAAGATTGATGAGATGATAAAATTAGGTCACGCCAGGGAGTTAGAAGACACTATCCCTTTGGAAGAGGAAAAAAGAACTTGGTATATCCCTCACCATTACGTGGCCAACCCCAAGTTCAGAATGGTATTTGACTGTGCGGCCTCAGTAGGTGGGGTATCACTAAATAATCAGATTTTACAGGGACCTGACAACACTAGCTCACTGCTGGGCGTTTTGTTTCGCTTTCGCTTTCACGAAGTAGCGTTAGTAGGAGACATACGCAATATGTTCCATCAGGTGAAGGTCCCGCCGGCTGATCAATCGGTGTTGCGGTTCTATTGGTGGAAGAATGGAGATTTAGACTCCCCTATTTTGACTTATCAACTCACAGTTCACTGTTTTGGCCTTACTTCTTCTCCCAGCGTCAGCGGGTTTGCTCTGAGGCGTACTGCTGAGGAAAACCGTTCTAACGCGTCAGCGCAAACGATCTCGGCCGTTCATCGGAATTTTTATGTCGACGATCTTTTGGTGTCGGTCCCCACCACCAGCGACTGTGTGAAATTGGCACGTGAGATGTCTCTTTTGTTGCGCTGTGGAGGATTTGAAATCGCGAAGTTTAGCAGCAACGACTCGGGAGTATTGCAAGACCTTCCGAAGGAGTGCTTGACAGCTGCCCTTCAAGAGGTAGATATTGAATCAGATGCTTTGCCCTCTCACAAAGTTCTGGGGTTGGCGTGGGATCCTAACCGAGATTCGTTCTGCGTAAAGGTTCGCTTGCCTAATTCCATTAAGTGGACCAGACGCTCACTTCTGTCTGCCTTAATGAGCGTCTACGATCCCTTGGGGATGGCAGCTCCCTTCTTGCTACCAGCTAAGGTTATGATGCAACAGCTAACTCAGCAAACGGTAGATTGGGATGCCGACATCAGCGAAGAACATCGATTCCAGTGGAAGAAATTTTTAGACGCTCTGCCGTGTCTAAACGAGTTAGCCATGCCCAGGCTATATCGGGGACTGACGTGCTCCGCAAGAACTGAGCTTCATGTTTTTGCTGACGCTAGCAAGCTCGGATTTGGGGCGGTCTGCTACATGCGCACCTTTGATGGGGCTGGCTACGCCGTAACATTCATGATGGGAAAGAGTAGAGTTGCACCTATTCCTCGTCAGTCTATTCCAAGATTAGAACTCTGTGGCGCAGTAGCCGCTGTTAAGCTCCTCAAACTCATAAAGCAGGAGCACAGTTTTAATGTTGACAAAATCTTATACTGGACAGACTCAACCAAAGTGTTGAGTTATGTTCGCTCTACGTCCAAGCGGCGTCCCGTTTTTGAGACCAACCGCATAAAACTGATCCGAAATCTCTCGGATCCTAATCAGTGGCGGTGGGTCGACACAGCTAGAAACCCTGCTGATTCGTTTTCAAGGGGCGTGCACCCATCTCGTGTGCAAGGATCTACTCAATGGTTGGTTGGACCGGAATTTTTACTGGAAGAGGAAAGGGCTTGGCCTAAACAGCCTGTAGCAGGAAGCGCAGAGTCTTACTTTGAATCTGGACATGTAAATGCAGTCACCAACGAGGTAGTTAATGATTCACGGGCCGGCCAAGAGATCTGGGAACGTGACAATCCGCTTAAGCGACTTACGACTCGTTACAGTTCTCTATACCATACTGTAAAAGCGACAGCGTGGCTGCTCAGAGTCAAGTCGTGGTTGCGGGAGAAAGCAAAGGCCCGAGCCCGCAACTGCCTTTCGGTGATGACTCCTTTGAATCAGGAGGCTATCGGTGGTGAAGAGTATGAAAACGCCTTCATGGCAATTTTGCGACTTGCACAGGAAGAGGCTTATCCAGGCTTAGTCGAGGCTTTAGAAACTTATTCCGCTCATGAAGTGTTTTCCCGAAAAGGAGTTATGCTGCCTCATTGTTCTCCTCCTCCCATTGCGGTTTATTGTCCGTTTGTTGCAGATGGTGTAGTACGCATTGGGGGAAGGTTGCAACGGGCAGATGCCCCAGTTGATTTTCGCCACCCTATTGTCTTGCCGCGTCGTCACCATTTGACTGGTCTGGTGGTGGAGGATTTCCATCGACGCAGTGGACATTTTGGCGCTCAGTATGTGGGAAATCTTCTTCGCGAAAGGTTTTACGTCGTGGGAGGCGGCCGCACTAATAAATATTATATCAGGACTTTATGCATGAGCTGCAGGAATCGTAGGGCACGTCCGGGGCAGCAGCAGATGGCTCCATTGCCTTTGGAGCGAGTCACACCTAAGCATCAAGTGTTTCATAGTGTAGGCGTAGATTTTATGGGCCCGATTTTGGTTCGTATGGGCAAACGTACTTCATGCAAACGTTATATCTGCGTTTTTACGTGTTTGGCCACGCGTGCTACTCATTTAGAGGTTGCATTTGATTTGAGTACTAGTTCCTTTATATCAGCACTGCGACGCTTTTTGGCCGCTCGTGGCAACGCGACTCGTGTGATTTTTTCTGATAATGCTACTAATTTTGTGGGTGCTGAAGCTGAGTTAATGCGTGGGTTGCGGGAGCTCGATCGTCGTAAGGTAATTGATGACTTGGCTATTCATGGAATTGTTTGGCGTCATTCTCCTCCGTTAGACAGTCACCAAGGTGGTGTGTTCGAATCAATCATTCGATTGGTTAGAAAAACAATGACCGGATTGATGGAAGATCGATACTGGCGGACATTGAGTGACGATCAATTGTTAACATTGGCAAAGGAGATTGAACACATTTTAAATTGCCGTCCGCTTACTCGCTCCAGCTTGGACCCAGATGATTTGTCAGCAATCTCACCGATGGCGATTCTTACCTCATGTCTGGCTCCTGCGACGTCCCCTGATGTCTTTCATGACTCAAATGGCCTTCGTTTAAACTGGAGAGCAAGCCAGTTGTGGGCGGAAAAATACTGGAAACGGTGGAAAGCAGAATATCTCCCCATGCTACAGAGACGACACAAGTGGTTGGCTCCCCACACCAATTTCGCGGTGAACGATCTGGTATTGATGGTTGGGGAAGACTCGCCTAGAAACGACTGGCCGAAGGCCATTGTTACTGAAGTTATGCCTCACGCTGATGGCAAGGTCCGGCGGGTGAAAATCCGCACGGCCAACGGTAAAACTTACGAACGTGACGTGAGAAAACTGTGTCGCTTAGAGGGCGATCTTTGATTTGTTGCCAAGCATGGTTGATTTGTTGCATGCCTGTATAGTTGTGTTTTTGAGTTCGCTTTCGTTTATTGTAAAATCGTTGCGTGTTAACACCCGATCGATTTTAGGACCTTTATATCATCATAATGTTTTGCCCATTGTCGCCATTTTGTGATTTTGAAATTTTCTGGTTAAAATTAGTTAAGGTGTAAAAGGAGACGAGCGATTAGTTAAAAAGGACAGTTAATTATGAGACATTAGTTTTGCGTAAAGTTATTGAAGGAACAGCCGGCCCAGGGTGAATTTAATTGTTTTTGCTTTTTAGCTAGTCAATAGGTTTTGTTTTACCGCATTTAAGTTACACAATATAAGCTCATTAAATTGTGGCTGTTTGGTAAGCGGTAAGACGCTAGCTAGCTGAATAGAACTACCCCTGTTGGCTTGTGCGGCCAACACCCGTATTATCGTATTTTGTCAGTGATATATTTAACCGTTGCTTAACTGAAGGCGTTTATCCTGATTCGCTAAAAGTAGCTGAGGTAATTGAGGTTATGCCCATCTTCAAGAAAGGAGACCGCGACAAAACAACAAATTATCGACCAATTTCATTGCTGTCACAATTTAACTAACTTTTTGAAAAGCTGTTGTATTTTCTAGAATATACTCTTACTTAATGAGATTTGATTTGTTAAGCAATCGTCAATTCAGATTTAGAAAGAATTCTTCAACAATATTAGCAATTAACAAAATATACGACGAACTCCTAAGCAATATAGATCAAGGTCTGTATAGCTGCTGCATATTCCTAGACTTAAGCAAAGCATTTGATACGGTGAATTACAAAATTCTTCTTAAAAAGCTTGAAAATTCTTTCGGTTTTCAGGGCACTTCTCTAAAATTAATTGAAAACTACTTAACAAATCGGTACCAGTATACCAAAATCGGTGAAGCGAGGTCAACTTTGCAAAAAGTGGATTGCGGAGTTCCCCGAGGGTCTTCACTCGGCCCCCTCTTAATTTTGCTTTACGTAAACGATTTAAGCTTACCTTTAATGTCACAATTCACAACAACCTTATTTGCGGATGACACGCTACTAGCGTTGTCTGATGATAATCTGGCGAAGTTGGAATGCAGAGTGAATGCTCAACTGAGACACATTGATCTATGCCTAAAGCAAAATAAATTAACTTCAAATCACTCCAAAACGACGTACTTACTTTTCAATAAACAACCGCATGTTCCGGTCAACTCAACGTTTTCACTACTCATTAACAAAAATGAAATTACGAAAAGCAATTCAGTGAAATACCTCGGTGTGTGGTTTGATGACAAGTTGAATTGGTCGGCTCATATTCAAGATCTGTCTTCGCAATTGGCTAAGTGTAGTAATATGCTGTACCATATTTGTGACTTGGTTGCTGATAGTACACTTGCAATGCTCTGCTACAGTTTTGTATACAGCAGAATAACATATGGGATAACTGCTTGGGGTACAGCCTCTCGAAACTTTCTTCGAGAGGTTGAAGTTAAACAGAACAATATTATTCGTACGATAACATGGAATAAAAAATTTTCCTATGTCAATCACTTCTACAAACAATTGGAGATTTTAAAATTAGTCGATGTGTACAAATTAGAGCTTGCAAAATTCATGCGTAAACTTTTTAACAATAAATTACCAAAGCTGTGGCAACAAAATTTTACTAAAATTGGAACAAATTCACGCCTACGAAACTAGGCGGCCCAACAAATCCAACTATTTTCTCCCTCGTGTTTCCAAAACTGCTGGTCAACATAAATTCGAATCAACATAAATTATGGAACAATATTAGTGAAGAATTAAAGAATAAATCATTCAACTTTTTTAAAAAACATTTTGAATTAAAAATCCTAGGTGAGTAATAGCTCTCAGCGAAGTATTATTTCTTTTGTTGTGATGTAGCTCTATCTTTAATCATGTTAGCGTAAATCTGCGTTTTAATTACGTAATCGTAATTTTGCTTTAGGTAAATTGCCTTCACTTATTTAATCGTGCGTACTACCTTACATGTTGTAATATTGCTGTACCATTACCATCTTTGTGTAAATATGCGTTTTAATTATGTAATTGCGATATTGCTTTAGGTTATTTGTCTTTTTTTTATAATTGTGCTATCTCTTTACCACTTTCGTTACTACTGTACCTTCGTGCATATTCGCGTTGCATTTATATTTTTACTTTTGCCTACCGAATGAGATGACTTAACTATATGCGTGTGTACAAGGAGCATCTAGACTAGAAAACCCAAGGGTTATTCAGTGCTCCATGTTTCTCAAATCTTTCGTTATGCTTGTTTTCTTTTCTTGAGTGTCACTAAACTGTAAACCCCAGACCGACCGGACCGATAGCGAATGTCGCTTTATTGTAATGTCAACCGGCCGGCTCGTTATTAACTTTTCGGTAATAAAATTTGTTCCTACTACCAGTGTTTGTTTTTTTAGGCGTTTTGAGGAACCAAAACAGTCTCTCAAATTTTTGTAATGGTCTCTCCAATACGCTTCTTTTCCATGTTGTCTTAAATAAGTTAGGTACACTAATAACATATTTAATCACCATAATTTTTGGTCATTTAAAACTTGTAATCGGTCTTTAAAGTCGAATCTTAAACAAAAAACACTGGCTACTGCAGCTTTTTTTGGATTTAGCCTAGCCTAAACCAAATTAAATAAAAGAAATCTTCATTATACTCGCTGTTTTACGACGAAGCGTGTAACGAGTGGCGGGGCCCATCTCCCCGGCTTAGCGCGCGCCTGGCAACACAGTTCTGAAATGTCGCAACGGTGGCGGGCCGTTGTTGACTGCCGACTGTGTCCGACCCGGGAATCGAACCCAGGACCTCCCGCACCGGTAGCGATGTATTTCATGATTAATTAGCCGGTTTTAGCGTAAACCAAGGTAGAAAAAAATGTTGAAAGTAACGTGTAACCAGCAAGGGTGGAAACCTGGCTACATGGTGTTAGAATGTCAGTTTCAGTGAGTAGAAACCCAGATCCCAGGTTTCAGTTTTGATTTCACGGCTGTTGAAAAATAAGTTCC
Organism: Trididemnum miniatum; assembly: GCA_964006365.1. Taxonomy (NCBI): domain Eukaryota; kingdom Metazoa; phylum Chordata; class Ascidiacea; order Aplousobranchia; family Didemnidae; genus Trididemnum; species Trididemnum miniatum. The sequence continues at coordinate 2,039,732 of OZ023237.1, forward strand.
AGTTTCGGTTTCAGTTCAGCATACGCACAGCTTCGGTTCTGGGTATCAGTTTCATCCAAAAAAGCTATTTTAACTTGAATACGGATTATTTAAGTGCTCTACCTCTTGCGTTTTTGTTTTATTACGATGATAAAGATAAGTAGCAGCTGAGATGACCGAGTAGAGGAATTGCTTCAGAAGTTGTCGATTTGGGTATAATTCCGAGTCCGGTGAACCCAAAGACTCCAGAATTGGAATTAACAGCTTCTCTATTTGACGCTCAGCATTAAAGAAACTGTACTCGTAATGATAGTGATGACAATTTTTGAAACTCAAAGCCTTAGAAAATTTTGAACAAGTTCTAGTTTCAGTTTCGGTTTTGACGTTTCAAGAAAAATCGGTTTTGGTTCAAATTTAGGTTTGGGTTTCCATTCTTGGTCACCAGTAACGAAAAGTTACAAGTTGCATTTTGAAGATGTAACGAGTAACTTAGTTAAAACTTTTTACGAGTAACTGTAACGGTAACTTTGTTACTTAAGTAACGAGTGCCAAAAAAAAGTATGTTCTACTCGCCTTCACAACCATCTGCAGTCTGCCAAAAATCAACTGATGAAAAAAAGCGGATGCCAGAAAATTACTTTTTTAAGGATATTTAATGTTAACTTCGATGAGAATCAAACAATGCAATTATATTTTTGACGATAAATAAAGTAATAAAATCACTTGAAACAATTAAAAACTTACACTTCTTAGGCCGACATCGACTGCCTACACCTGTACAGAATCACACTAAACTTGTATTGACAACGATAAAAAATTGCTATGGAAATATTGCACAAGAAAAATTATTAAGTGCGTATGAAAAGTAAAAACAAAGCAATAACGTTAGTTACAATGGATTTTAAAGCATTACATTTACGAATGGGCAATAGTTCAAAACTTCATTGAAAATTTGCTAATTGACGACACACAAAAAATTATGGATGGATAATTGGATAAGTCGGTAGATGTGATTATTCTTCATCTTCACTTTGCGATGGATCAAGCAAAGGATCTGACACCATTTTTCGATGACGATATAAGACATAATGTTGAACAATGAAAATGATATCAAACAAAATCGAAAACAGTCCGAGTCCAAACTTCGTAGGATCACCAAAAACCAACTTCCATTCATCTGCAACAAGCATCCGCTTTTTATCATCAGCATTTTATCATTAGCCTACTTGAATAATTATTGAAATCAATTTCGGAATAAATTCCATCCTCATGTTGCTAAATAGATGGTTAGCTATCAAATGCAATGAAGTGCGTGAACAAGCAGCACTTTGAGGTCGGCGTCCTAGTAAAAATTGAATGAAAACAAAGTTTTGCAGACCAGCAAGTGTGGGGTCAGGAAAAGACAGGCTATTCTGTTACCTACTTACACGGCTAGAATAGTTAAAGTCATGTGGTGAAATAAAAATCGGTGATTAGAGTGTACAACGTCTGTTACTTGGAGATGATCTTGTGCTACTCAACTCTACCTAAAATGGTCTCCAGCAAGCTCTTGACAGGTTTTTGGATGCATGCTCTGTTGCCGGAAAGAAAATCAGTACAACAAAAGCAGAGATCATGTGCAAGTCCAGAGAACCAAAACAGTGCTTTCTCCAAGATGGTAGTGTATCACTGAACAGTCAGAAAAATTCAAATACCTTAGGGTCTCGTTCACAAGTGATTGGAAGCAACATAGCGAATTGGATATCCGCATGGGAAAAGCAAGTGCAGTAATACGCCAGCCCTACCCCTATCTGTAGTACTGAAACGGAAGCTTTGCACCAAAGCTAAGTTATCCATCATCAGATAAGTTCATCTTCCTATTCTTTCACATGATCACGAGGGTTGGATCATAAGCAGGGCTGCGAACTCGATTGATTTTTAACCGAGTTCAAGAAATATTTGCAAGTTCGAGGTCAAAAAATTTTATTTTTCGCGTTCAACTTCGAGTTCGTCAAAAACGATCGAGTTCGCAGCCCTGACGGTAAACTTTTTCATTAACGCTATCTGGAAAGAATTTTGGTTTTTACTAACTCTTGTTCTGACTGACCTTTACAACTGCTTTTTTAATGTTTTGTGAAATATGTTCTCAAGTCAGATTAGAGTGGCGCTGAAAAACTAATAAAGGTGGCTAATTTCACAACAATGGTTATTTTCACCAGGATTTCAACACTTTGTTGAAAAGATATTTACAGAGTTCAGAGTACAGATTTTTAGTTGGGTGCTCCTGTACTTCTTAGGCAACACGCTTTGACCGGCGTACTTATGTTTTCTTCCACACGTCAACAGTGCCGAAACTAGCGCCCCCCGAAGCCCCCAACCGGAGGGGGGCCGCACAAAAAAGGCGCCCCGTAAATAGTCAGTACGTAGTACTATTTACTCAACGTATGATAAAGGTGCATTAAATAGGCCTATTCTAACATTCCATATATTTTTTGTATTTACTTGCGCGATGAGGAGCCTCCATACCATATTCATGCTTTTGGCCATGGGGGGCCCCTGCAAATTTTTCGAAAAATAGCAGTCGCAAACCTAGAAAGCAAGCGTTTAGTAGCATACCAAAGGCCCCCTCATTTTCAAGTGGAAGGCGCAAAAATAAGTCTTAAAAACGATTTTTCTTCGCATAGGTAGCAAAATGTTAGAGTAGGGTTTGCTTGCAGCATTATTTTAAAGGGTTTGGAAGGGACCTAGTAAAACAGACTATTAAACCTTGTTGAAACTGAGAAATTTTAAAGGCTCAAAACGCACAAAAAGCCTGCAAAATATGGTCAAATTCCGCAACATTTTCTGGTGGGGGCATGCCCCCAGATCCCCCTTGCTTGGCATCGCCCCTTCGGGGCTCGTTCTTTTGTATCACCATCCAACAAAAAAATTTTAAGGGACCCCGAAAGATGATTTTGGGAGGGGCCGCATTGCCTAGTTTCGGCCCTGCACGTCAAGCAAGCTGTGCCAGACTTGCTTCAATCTTTCTTCTCTGCCGTCTCTAATCAAATTCTCTGTAACTTCTTTTAGCGCCATCTTCAATAAAATGTCATTAAATTCACTGGATTGAATCCCAAACTTTGTTCAGCGCCACCCAACTCTGACTTAAACAACTATTTTACGAATCCAGCCGAAACACGGAAAACAAGATCTTTAAATAATGTCAGCAGACTCAGCATCGCACTCTACGAAATCAAACTTTCGCACCTTACCACCAAGGGCGTACATCCCCCCAATATTTTTCGAGGGGGGATGATAATGCATTTATCACCCCCAATATTGGAAATTATTACGCGATTGCTAGAAAGCATTCAATGTCAGGTGACGGTTGGCAGAGGAGGGAGTAATCAGCGAGCAATCGCAGTAAGTGCACCGGTACGATTAAGCCGATAAGGTATTGTGATCTAAGATTTTTGATTCATCAATATTATTTAATTAATCAATATTATTCGATTCATCACTTTTTGCAGCAGCTATCAGCATATTAGCTTTATCTTTGCTATTAGCTCGTAGCATAATATAACTTTGGGAGAAAGAAGATCTTTAATATCCATATTGTAGCAACAGATAATAAGTTCGGAACATAGAACGTTTTTAATTAGAAAATAACATGCAGAAAATATGCTGAGCATTTTCCAACAACTCGACCGTCCTTGATGATGATTTCTTCATTTTTATCTTCCTGTCACGAGAAAGCGACAGAGGCGCTATGCAAAGGACGAATCCAGACTCGCTTAGAAGCTCCCTTTGTTTCCAATTTTTTCGCTTGAATTTTGCTTCTGACTTCTTTAATTTGCTTCTTGTTAAATTTCTCCAAGCAGAGATAAATGCCATGAAGCATCTTGTTCAAGGATGCAACAACGAGGCTTGGGTGGGAGTTAAATCATCAACCTTGCGATCAAGGCCGTCGTAAAAACGACACTCCGAATCACTCGGCCACGCTGACAACCAGGGGCGGATCCAGAAATTTTTGGTGCAGGGGGGATGTACTTTTGAATTAGGTTGAATGTTAACCAAACACAATGACATTAAGACGTTTAAACCCGAAAACGGGCGTAAATAAGACCTTTGAAATTGTTTCAAATCAGGGGCATATTCAGAAATTTTTTTATCAGGGAAGGGGCACCAAATTTCGTTACTTCTTCAAGCGTATTTTTTTCCGGCAGAGTTAATTTTAAGCGACCAAAGCAACAAAAACGATTCTAGGGGGGTTCGGGGGCATGCTCCCCCGGAAAATTTTTGAAAATTGACATAAAATGGCCATTTTAGTGCTTTTTGAACAATTTTCAGGTAAATTTTGTTTATGTTTTCGGTTCCTAACTTTGAATGCTTTTCCAAATATGATGCATTTTGTTCACACAGTTTCGATTATGCGTGCTTAAGGTAGGTAACTCAGGCATATTGTTACGAAGAGGTTCGAAATTACGGAAAATTTTTATTCATCCAAAGAGCTGTTAAAAATGGCTGATGGGGAGCGGGAATGCATCCCCCACATTCACCCCTGGATCCGCCCTTGACGACAACCACTCGGCCACGCTGCCGTCCTTCATCAGAACATGATCGAAAATGGAAAGCTAACGCGCCCAGAGCAAACTAAATCAAGTGAAAAACAAAACAGCAAGGGTACGGGTTCGACTCGTACCCTTGCTATCTTGCTTTTCGCTTATATTAGTTTGCCATGCGTTAACTTTTTATTTCTGATCATGCTGTAATGAAGGGCTGTCGAATTGTCTGAAAACGTTCAGCTTATTTTCTGCAACGACATGTTATTATGTAAATTAGTCCGCAGCGTGGCCGAGTAGTTCGGAACGTCGTTTTTACGACGGCCATGATCGCAAGGTTGATGGTTCAACTCCCACCCAAGTCTCGTTGTTGCGTCATTGGATAAGATGCTTCACGACAATTATCTCTGCTTGGTGTAATCTAACAAGCAGCAAATTAAAGAAGTCAGAAGCAAAATTCCATCGGAAAACTCGGAAACAAGGGCAACTCCTAAGTGAGTCTGGATTCGTCCTATGCACAGCGCCTCAGTTGCTTTCTCGTGACAGAAGGATAAAAATGAAGAAATCATGAAACATTGTTCAGTCAGGAATAGTTGAAAAAGTTCATGTTCCAAGTCTCAAAACTTTTGAAGCGAAGTAACGTGAAAAGAACAACAGCGGTGGGGGGTGTGGGGGGCGGAGCTTCCCAAAAGTTGACACGATCTTGACCTTTCAGTTGTTGCTGCAATGATTCATCACCCCCAATATTTCGACAAATGTACGCCACTGCTTACCACTAAAGCCTAACACTCTCCAGCGCAGCAGGCTGCTGCATTGCTCTACGTTTTCATTAAAATCTCTCGGAACAATTATGATGCAATAAATAAGTTTCAATGAGACAACGCAAAATGAAATGCAAGCGCAGTATTGGTACCAAAATTGCATATTTGCAATCTATAACAAAAAATCAAAAGTAAAGTTCGTTTTGAGAGATTTGAATCAATAAATTTAAAACACTCAATTAGTGAACTCGAACTACGTTGTATGTTTTTCCGAGTTCGGCGAAAACGATCGAGTTCAAGTTTGCAGCCCTGACCATAAGTGTAATAGCAAAATCTCGGCGATCAAGCAGCTGAAATCAAATTAGCGGTTGGACCTTGTTGGACAACGTTAATACAAACAAAGTTGATAAAAAATATTACGAAGTTAAGTATAAGCATTAAACACGCATGAAAACATTATTTTGAAAGCTTACCGAAAAAATCCAAAACAATTGATAATTTCAGTCTACTTACAGTTGTTGTACGATTGCAGAATCATCTGCAAAATACTGAACGTGCCTCCAGTGAAGTCCAGGAGCACATTGCCTATGCTCCACCCTACTGTGCTTTTGCGTCGATAATTCATAAAAACCTGAAAAAATTTTTGACAATTTCATAAAAAAGCAGAAAAAAACAACAAATACAATGCGGGAACAAGACTAGTATTACAAAGCGATTAATATCTAAAGACTTCGTCGTTGTGAACAATTACAACAAACTTACCTGAGGTATATACTTGATAAGAGTAACTCCAAGTTTTACGTAAGAGAAGATCATTAGATATTCCAGCCAGGTAATCTTCTGACCAACAGCTACAAATAAAAGAATAAACATGGCAGTCCAGGTAATTGCCAGAAGTCCTTTCGCTATCACTGAAACTTTTTGTCCTCCTCTCTGAAAAGCATAAAGTCAAATATTGCAAATTTGTTTTGTTGATACTGCGCATTAGTGTTATTGCTGCAGATCAACGCTATTACATGTCACAACATTCGGTTCATAAGTTTTTTCATAGTAGGCACTAGGCAGCGTCGACAACAACCACATCCATCTCAAGTCAACTACGCTTACATTTATATAACCCATTTCCCCCACTACGAACTGTTATCTAAAACCCCAATATCTACGATTATAATCACTACTGATAATGTTATACTGGCGTGACACTACGTCACATTAAGAAACAAAGAAGCAATTAAGTGCAGCAGCGCTTTCATGATGGAAACCGACTTGGTTTACTAGATACTACCTCAATACTAGGGTTTGAGCATTGTTCAAAATAAAATAAAAAATTAGGTAATATTTTGGGTTAGTCACCTCATAAATGATGCATTGTATGATAGTAATTGCAGTAAGTAGACAAGCATGCAAAGTGAAGAAGACATCATTGGCCTGGACCGGAATTACTCCATCGGGATACTCGCCTATGTATTGTTGCTAAAAGTAATAAAAGAATGAATTGGCAGCACAGCACATATAGGACAGTATTTTAGTCTGAATTCTGAATAAAGTGCGAGTCTAGGCACCAACCTTCCTTAGCGTGAGTATTACGATTTCAAAGCGGGGCCGATGCTGCACATTCCGTGTTGTTAAAACAATGTGCAAATTCCTTGGTGATATGTGGGTCGGTAGCATTATGCTTGGCCGAGCAAATCTTGCTGTTTATGCCTGCAGTGCATTCTACACTGCTGTTGACACTTCTTCATTATGACTGGACTGGAATGTCAAATGAGCTTGTTATGACTTCGCTCTTCATTATGCTTTTTCAGCGAAGATTCAAATGGTCTCATGCTGAAAGATCAAGATGCCATTTTGAGTTAGTGGAGAGAGTACTGTATTCGAGTGATATTTTAAACCCAGGAAGATGCAGCTACTAAGTTGACGCTGCACCGATAGAAATTTACGAGTAAGAGGTTGGGGAAGATATTCAGATAACCAAAGCAAATGTGAATACAATTATCAAATCATTGAAAACTGGAAAAGCACCTGGTGACGATAATATCAGACCTGAAGTGATGAAAGCAACGGACATGTATGGCGTACGTTGGAAGACTCTTGTTTGACAGGTAGCATGTAGGACTAGGCAAGCACCAAAGCAATGGCAAACCAGTGCGGTAATACCTAGGGATGTTCACTCCAGAATACCGAATCCATCGGAACCGGTTCCAAATTATGGAATCGAAATAGTTAAGTACGTCTAGATGCGCTGCTTCAGCGTCGTTTGTGTATGAACGTCAGTGCAGGCGCATTTCTCATGCAGTAAGAACAAACGCGCACATCAAAGGTCCATAGCGCAGTGCACACACGCTACTGTATAAAGGCACATTGCAACCACGAGTGGTTGCTCGCGTGTGTGTGCGCACGTGGGGCTGGTGAAAGCAACGCACGTGCGAGCAACGCATGTCAATGTCATAGTTGCAACATTTTGTTTGTTTAGTGTTTTGTTTATGCTCTTTGGTTTTGTTCACATGTTATGGTAGCACTCATTTGTTTACAAGCTACGTTTTGAACAGTATTTTGTGTGTGTGTGTGATTTTATCTACTGCTTTTACCTTTTTAACGGTTTCTGTGTAGTTATGGTTTTCATCAGTGTTTCAATTTTGCAAAACAAGGCTGTGACTTGAAAAATACAAGAATTCGTGATTATTTTGCAATAGGATTTGATATTGTGGAAAGATTCTGGAATTAAAAAAAAAAAAAGATTCGAAATTATTCTAGAATAGGAAAATATTCTGAAATGAACATCCCTAGTAATACCTATCCACAAGAATGGAGACAAGAGACAATGCACCCAGTCATAGAGGCATCACTCTCATCAGTGTCCCGGGTAAGGTCTATGCCAAGTGCCTTGAAAAGAAAAGCCGTAAAATAGTCGAGCCTAAACTAACGGAGGCGCAGTGTGGCTTTTATCTTGGCCAATGCACAAACCAATAAGAAATCTGGGAAGAGGTCAATGTTTGTTTCGTTGATCTTCAAAAAGCATATGATCGCATTCCTTAAGACAAGCTTTGGGCGATGTTGTTACGGTATGGCATTGATGGCCACTAATTTTTAAGCCGTTCGGTTTCAAACTTCAGGTTTTAAAAACTCATATTTGAGCCATCATGCGAACACTACTATATGCCATCATTACGTTGTTCATTTAATGTTTTGCATTATTGTGTAGCTTCTTTTTAATTTTGATTCAAAAGCCTCGAGGAGCTTTCAAGTGTTTTGAGAGGCAAGAGTGCTTCAGCCCCCAGATTTCCTGCTTCACGTACCTATGGCTGTAAGATGTCACTTCACTGTTAGTACACATGTCATTCACTTACTATCACATTACAACCACAAAATGATAGCATAATATTGGCTCTTTTGAGTTTTCAGCAATTTAATAAATTTACTTTGAGCAGTTTATCACATTCTTCTTCAAGCGCCTATACAACACCAAAAAACTGTAACAGCTTTATTCTTCAACGAGTAATTTTTAAGGAAAAATTCACTCCTTATTTTTGAATAAGAGCAAAACGCCAAACACAAGCATAAAGAGTCGCCGCAGGTTGCCAACATAAAAGCTAGGCAAACACACTTTTTTTTCAGTCACTGCAATTTTTTTTGGTCACCTTTTAATTAAGCTTAAAAACCATGTACGCAATGCTTTTTAAGCTATGAAATTTATAAAAAGCTTTCAAACATAATAAAACCACTAAACTCAGATATTCGCGAATATGATGCAGTAAAAACGAATAAATAATTATACTGAAAACTGAGCAACATAATAAAAGACAGCTGAAAACTCTAACACTTTGTTTCTGCATGTTTATTTATGGTCAAACAACTTCAGTCGCAATTATGCGCTCATTGCGCAAAATTACTAATGTAATGCAAACTAACGTAATTTAAAATCTTGTTTTATCTTTTCAAGTGTTTGCTTTGTAGCTGGAAGACTGGGGGCTTCATTTCTGTTTAGACATGCTAAAAATTTTGGTAAGATTATTTGCAGCTTCCACACATGTGCACGGAAAAGCTGTTGGTACTTAAAATAATGGTGAAAAATTTTCGATGAAGGGATATGTACAAAATAAATATGACTGTACATAAGATGTAAATATGTGTCATCATTGATTAAGAAGCTTCAAACATAGTAGCAATCTGAAAAAAATGCTAAAAAGTTGTAAATTTCTTTTAATCATTGTGACTGACCAGCCAAAAAGAAACATCATTGCCAAAAAACATTGGTCAGTTATTGACAATAGCGAAAATGGTACCCAGGAAAACTTTTAAGAGCAACTGCCAAGAATATCACCTGGAACAAAATCGATCAGATGGCAAAGTGAATAGAACCTCAGGAGCCTGTTCTTGAAGTGGTAGACTCGAGTTGGTGTACACAGCTTCACTGCCTGATATTTAGGACTAAGTGACAACGTGGAGAACCCGGCTAAATTTCCAGCAGTGCAGTAGAGAAAGCCACTCAAAGACATTTCCCCATCTCAACAGTGGTAGACAGGTAGCCGGCAACTCCTAGGCAAGCTCACACAACATCTATAGCTACCTTGCAAAAAATCAAATCAAAAAAATCAAATCTTCATTATACTCGCCATATTACGCCGAAGCGTGTAACGAGTTGCGGGGCCCATCTCCGCGGCTCAGCGCCTGGGCTACACAGCTCCGAAGAAACGTCGCAACGGTGGCGAGTCGTTGGCGACACTATGTAGATTTGACCGGCCCGGGAATCGAACCCCAAACCTCCCGCACCGATAGCGTGCGCTTAGCAACTGAGCTAACGGCCGGTTCCTTGCAAAAAAATGGAGAATAAATTTTATCAGCCTTTGAGTGGGGCATAATATCTACCCGCCGTGGTGGCTCAGTAAAACCAACACTTGCAAATAGAACGTGTAGCTTATTCAAAAAAGCAGACAGACCTGGGACAAAAATATTAATTTTTTGTTCGTCTCAGTGACACAGTTCAATAAAACTGGCTTGTCTGATATCGAACAAGATTTGCGTAGTGAGATTGCAAATTTAAGAATGCATGCATATATTCTTTTCAAAATATTAAACTTAACTAACACAATTCTACAAAAAATAAAAAATACAAGTATCCAACGGCTTTCACGGTTAAAATTTAATACGAAATGACTACTTACCTGCACCAAAGGGATCCAGAACAAACCAATGTTATACAAGCAATAAGCCAGAAAGCCAGTTATGTTGTAAGCCAGAAAATCAAAATTCAAACCAATCACACTGAAAAGCAAAAATACAATAAAAGAAAACAGTAGTGCCAATAAAATCAAAAGTAAAAAAATGACCAGAAGAATAATCAAATTTTGTAAATCGTCACGTTAGTGCAAAAACTGCATAAGTCATTTTTTGGCGAAATTGAGTTTTTTGCACTTGTTCCTCTGGGTCAGCGCTGATGCCTGACACACTTTTTGGAAAAATATATTGACGCGTTCGCGAGTTATGCCCCAATTTCCAAATTGCATAAGTTAGCACAATTATTTAATCATAATAACACATTGTATACCATGAAACCATTTATTCTTTGTTCTATTGTTATTTTGCTTGTGACGCAATAGTAGATACATTCAATCACATGTTTTTTGCGTTTTTCTCAAAACACAAAAAAATGACTTACACAGTTTTTGCACTAACGTGACGAAATGTTATCGTAGACATATGGTGTGGTTAGTGTAGACATATGGGTAGTACTTTTATGCTTTGCACAGTCGACCAGGAATCTGGTGTACATGGCATACTAGTCCCAATGTCTATGCTTTGCGGGGTAGTGCCTCCTCGGGGCACCACACAGGCAACGGTTTCGACTGACCGACTAAACTACTCAGAAACCCTATTGCCTTGCAGGGCATGCCTTTTCAGGCAAAGGCTAGGCCCACCGCTTAGAACTGTGGTTGGCGTCAGCAAGGGCATGCGGCCATAAAACAAATGCACCAAAAAAAATCATGAAAATACAGAGAAAAGTTTTGGCCCCCAGTCCCTGGCAGCCCTTAAATGGGCATGGGGTGCTAACAATCCCTGGGTTAAAAATTCACGATAAGAAACTTGATAACGAATTGGAGTTAGATTTGGAAGCTGGAATGTTGGAAGTATATCTGGCAGAGGAACGGAGGTGTGCGAAGAACTGAGAAAGCGAAAGGTGGATGTACGTTGTTTGCAGGAACTGAGATGGAGAGGTGAAGGAGCTCGCTTTTTTGGCGTCAAGGGAAGAAGGTACAAACTATGGTGGTGTGGAAATGATGATAAGACAGGAGGCGTGGGTATATTGGTAAAACAAGAACTGTGCGAGAACGTGGTAGAGGCCAGAAGAAGGTGTGACAAAGTCATGGCCATTGGATTAGTGTTTGGAAAAGAGGTGGTGAGAGTAATATGTGCTTATGCACCACAAAGTGGAAAGCCAGATGCTGAGAAGGAGAGATTTTATGAGGAAATGGCGAGTGAGTGGAGTATGGCAAACACAAATGAATTGGTGTTGGGATTGGGAGATTTCAATGGTTATGCTGGGAAATGTGCGGAAGGATTTGAAGGTATACATGGTGAGTATGGAATAGGAAAAAGAAACACTGAAGGAAGAATGTTACTAGATTTCTGTGATCAGAAAGGGTTGTGCGTAGCAAACGCGTGGTACAAGAAGATGGATAAAAGGAAGGCGACTTACAGTTCAGGCGGCAATGATACAGAAATAGACTTTGTTCTGGTTGGAAAGGAAAAGAGAAAGTATCTACGTGATGTGAAAGTTATCCCTGGGGAATTGCAACACAGGTTAGTGGTTGTTGATGTGGAGGAGCAAAAATTGAAGAAGTCAGTGAAGGAGAGTAAAAAGTAAGATGGATGGTGTGGAAACTGAAGGAAAAAGAGATCAAACAGAAATTTGAAGAATGAGTAGTAGAATTAGTGGACACTGATTCAATGGATCTGTGGGGATCTTACAAGAAGGGAGTTTTACAGGCTTGTGATGAATTGTGTGGAAAAACGAAAGCGAGGGGAGATTGGGGAAACACACGGTGGTAGAACGAGCAAGCAAGGGATGTGATACATCAGAAAAAGAAAGCGTTTATACTGTGGTGCACGAATCGATCCACGGAAAGCAAAAGTAATTATAGGAAAGCCAGAAATGAAATAAAGAAAATAATTGCAAAAGCCATGAAGCAAGAGGCGGAAGAGGAGATGAGTGTGCTATGCACCAAACCAAACGACGTTTTCAACTTTGTGAAGTTCATGAGAAAGGAGGGAAGGGACATAGAAAGTGGAGGTTGCATGAAGGATAAAGACAAGAGACTTATAGTCATTGAGAAAGATCGTGGGAAATTATGGAAGGAACACATGGAAAAGATCATGAATGTGGAAAATAAATGGGATCAGATGGTAGAAGCAGATATGGTTAAAGGACCAGTTGAAGGAGTAACTGGTGAGGAGGTGATGGAAGCTATGAATAAAATGAAGTTAGGAAAGGCAGCTGGACCCTCTGAAGTAAATATGGATATGATAATAGCGAGTGGAAAGTTTGGTGTTGGAGTAATAAAGAAGCTTTGTCAGAGAGTGCTTAATGGGAAAGGTTAGCCAGAAGAATGGAAGACAAGTGTTGTTGTTCCAACCTTTCAAGGAAAAAGGGATGTGATGGACTGCGGAGCATACAGAGGAGTAAAGCTACTGGAGCATGCAATGAAGATAGTGGAGCGAGTGCTGGAGAACAGAATAAGAGGATTGGTAACGATACTTGACATGCAATTTGGCTTTATGCATGGGAAGGGCACAACTCAAACGTTGCTTATTCTTAGAATGCAAGAGGAGTTTCGTGGAAGAGAGCAAAAGCTGTACACGTGTTTTGTGAACTTGGAAAAGACATTTAATAGGGTACCAAGAAAAGTGATGGAATGGGCATGAAGAAAGAAAGGATTGGCAGAAGTGTTAGTGCAAGCAGTGATGGGTTTTAGGACGAAAGTTAGGGTTGGATAGGGGACATCTGAAGAATTTTGGGTATGGGTTGGTGTGCATCAAGGGTCTGTGCTATCACCACTGATATTTGCTATTGTGGTTGACGTTGTGACAGAACATGCAAGAGAAGGATTATTGAATGAAATTTTGTACGCGGATGATCTGGTGCTGCTAAGTGAAAGTTTGGATGATTTAAGGGAGAGGTTCCAAAGATGGAGAAGTGCATTGGAAGACAAGGGATTAAAAGTGAATGTTGGAAAAACTAAGATGATGGTGAGCGGAACGGAAGGAAAAACTGTTTTGAGCGAAATAGATCCTTGTGGAGTATGTGGGAAAAGGGTTGGGTCTAACGCTGTGTGTTGCACACAGTGTACGAAGTGGATACATGGGAGGTGCACGAAAATGAAAAAGGTGACCTGCAGTTCTGCAAGATATTTTGTTTGTAGAAGATGCACAGATGTCGGAGATGGCACGGAAGAACCAGTGGAGGTATTATGCGATGAAGTGGAGACTGTGAAGGGATTTTGTTATTTAGGAGACAAGCTGAATGCTAGTGGTGGATGTGAACCTGTAGTGACATCAAGAGTTAGGATGAAATTTAGAGTGCTGAGAGTTTTTACGTAGGAGAAAGTTTTCTCTGAAAACAAAAGGGATGGTTTATCGCCGCAGTTGCGTAAGATCAGCAATGTTGTATGGAAGTGAGACAGGGTGTTTGAGAAAGACTGAAATGGCAATTTTGAGAAGAACTGAAAGAGCCACGATGAGGTCAATGTGTGTAGTGAAATTAGTGGATAGAAAGAAAATAGAGGAGCTGATGGAGATGTTGGCTTTGAAGGAAACGTTGGATAAAATGGCAAAGGCAAATGGAGTAAGATGGTGTGGACATGTCATTAGAAGGGATGACGATAATATACTGAAGAAGGCAATGATGATGAAAGTAAATGGGCAGTGAAAGCGAGGACGGCCAAAACTGACATGGAGGAGGCAGACTGTGGAAAAGAGTGTGAAGAAGGTCGGGTTAAAGATCGAGGAAGCTGGAGATCGAACGAGATGGAGGGAAGGTGTGAGAGCGATCGCGGTGGGGATGAGGTGAATCCGGCCACCTTCGGAAATGAGAAAACCGGATAGAAACTGGATAGAAGAAGAAAAAAGTAAGTGGGAGGGAGAATAGCCGCTAGTTGGACAGAAAAGACATTATTTTTCTTTCTTCTCTAGCGCTACATCACAATAACAAAAGCCATAGCAAAGATCATATAGTTTTATAAAAACAACCCTAGCATAGAGTGATATTGTGCATTAGGGTGGAGTGAAAAAAAATAAAATTTAAAAACTCAAAAAACGTCCCCTCCCAAAAATTGCCTTTAGTCCCAAAACTATGTTTAAAAGCGGTTTTCCAAAGTTTTCCTCAAAATCCAGGTGGCTACCCAGGCGTAAAGGTCATGCGGAGGTCAAATTTTGTAAATATGCCGTAACTCATTAACCAGTGGAGCTAGAGAGCTAATTTTGGTGTCAAAAGAAGCAGAATGTGCACTTTCCTATCTAACTTAAGAGAACTTTTTATCCTAATTTCAGTATTTTTGCGATTATTTTCAAAAAAGTGAAATTTTGGATCAAAACATACCATTTTGAGCAGCTTAATATCACCATACACAGTCTAAACACAAAAAATTTGTATAATTCACTGTATATGATGAGTCTCCTGGGGAGCTGACATTTCAGTGGTTTAAAATTACGTACAGATCAAATGACCATTGAAATATTGTTCACACATAGTCGCACAATCACATGCACAGTGCACACAAATAGACATAAGAATCAAACCTAGCCCAAAATAATGTAAATAATCTAGACGAAGACAGCAAAAGACTAAATCTGTCATTAGAAAAAATCGTAAAAATACAGAAATTAGGATAAAAAGTTCTCTTAAAGTTAGATAGGAAAGTGCACATTCTGCTTCTTTTGACACCAAAATTAGCTCTCTAGCTCCACTGGTTAATGAGTTACGGCATATTTACAAAATTTGACCTCCGCATGACCTTTACGCCTGGGTAGCCACCTGGATTTTGAGGAAAACTTTGGAAAACCGCTTTTAAACATAGTTTTGGGACTAAAGGCAATTTTTGGGAGGGGACGTTTTTTGAATTTTATTTTTTTTCACTCCACCCTATTGTGCATCCCCTACCACGGGGCTTCTCAAACTGGGGGTTGCAACCCCGCGAGGAGTTGTGTAACAAACTTCAGGGGTCGCAGGGAGTATGCAAATTTTATGCAAAGTAGTGCGTATTATGCAATTGCATAGTATATGCTGTTGTGCTTTTTAGACTCTTAAGACTGGTGCTATTGCGCAAACATCATTCTTAACTTAGCTGTAGATTCGGACCAATTTCTAGGCTAGTATGAAATAGTGAGGCAGCAAATGAATGCTGTAGTTCTATGTATGAACTGTTTTGTTTCGTCACTTTGGTGTCACGTGAAACAGCTGGACGCATTCTTTTGTTTCATTGCTTCGGTTTGCAAAGCCGTGTAGAACTCTGCTGGCAAGAGGCCAGCACCGGTAACTAAAAACTAATTTAAGCAATGGATAGCTGGTTAATCAAAGGTTAGCATCACAGCCAAATATCCATCATTATCGGACTCGGCAGTAATTGCACGCCAGCCGTTTGTCTCGACGTGTCTGAGTGAGTCAGCATGTTCAACGTTGATGGCAAAACATCGTTAGTGCATAAGTAACATTGAAACTGTCTAGAGACCGGCATTAACAAATGAGCTGCGGCTGGATTTGGTTTGTAGGATAAAGCAATCGCACCCATCACATCCCATAAATGTATTTGCTTTTTCGTTTTGTTTTTAATAAGCTACTTAAGTGTAAACTAGTATGCATTGCAGGCATCAACAGCTCAGATGGCCGAGTGGTAAGAACGTCTGCCTCGGGAGCTGGACTTGGGTTTTATTTTGAGTCAGGTCCAACCAATGACTTTAAATTTGGCATTCAAAGCTTCACTGCTAGACACTTAGCTTTAAAGGGACAGTGTGGAGAGAAAGCCGGCAAGTTTACTTGTTGCGCCATTGAGAAAGGCACTTAGCGGGATTCTCCCATCTTGGTGTGGTAGACAGATGGCTGGCCTAAACGAGCTCGTATAGCGCACTGATTGCTTTCTCGTGACGGGAGGATAAATATGGTACAAAAATAAAAAAATATAGTCAATTGAGGTAATGCGCGCAAAACTTAAATTCATTGTATTGCGCGTTTCATTACATAACTTTTGAACGACATTACTTTCAATGCTCTTTCTTTTTTCATCTTCTAGAAAATTCATTTCTCACCAACTTAATAGAATATGAACAAAATTTTTAAGCGCGTTTGGCAGTGCCATTAGTTTGGTGGGAAACACCAAAATATGCGGGAAAATCAAGTTTGTGAGTGAGCTTCGTAACTTTGCTATTATTTCATCACAGACGACAATAACCGAACGTTCTTTTGTGCAGTAGCTGTAGTTTAAGACGCATTGGATTGCGATCAAGTTTGGAAAAATTCCAATTTAATTTCTTCCAGATATTCTACAAAGCGTGCATTCAACCCGCAATTTACTAATGGCGAAAATGCGCGTTGCGGCCAGAAAACGCAGGTCCGGGGGATTGGGGTCGGGGGAGTTGGAGTCGGGGGGGTTGGGGTCGGGAGTTAAGGTCGGGGGAGTAGGGGTTGGGGTCAGGGGGGGTTGAGGTCGGGGAAATTGGGGTTGGGGAGTCGGGGTCATGGGGTATGGTTGGGAGGGTTGGATCGGGGGGGGTTGGGATGGAGAGGGTTTGGGGTGGGGTCAGGCGAGTTGGGGTCCTAGGTCGTGACACCATCCTTCTTCCCACACTTTCCCGCACCCCCCACCTCCCCTTTTCCCAACCCCAACCCAACATCCTTTCCACACTTCTACCCCCCAAGCACATCTTCCCACACCCCAAACACACTTCCACACACCTACTCCCCACACCCTTTCCCAACCCAACACCCTTTGCCCCCACCCCAACACCCTTTCCACACTTCTCCCCACATCCTAAACACACTTTCCCACACCCCAAACACACTTCCACACACCTATTCCCCATACCCCACACCTCCCCATACTTTCCCACATCCTTTGCCCCCACCCCAACACCCTTTCCACACCTCTCCCCACACCCCAAACACATTTTCCCACGCCCCAAACATACTTCCACACACCTACTCCCCATACCCCACACCTATCCATACTTTCCCACACTCCCCACACCCCCAACACATCTTCCATACCTTCCCTTACCTCCCTTCACTGTCCCAACACATTTCCCCACTTCTTCCATATTTCACCCATACTTGACTCAACTTCCCCAACTACCAAAAATTACCCCATTCCCCACCATCCATACTCCCTCAAATTCTCTATACTCCCCCATTCTTCCCCATTACTGCTTTTATGCCTATTAGTCCTATCAGTCATTTGCGGACTGCAAACTGCGTGTAAACAAGTAGTCGCAGCGAATTGAAAAGCAAATAGAATTGGCCCACGTCACAAAGCGCTTTATAACAGACCTCGTAAATGGGCTTATTAACACATAACACGCCTTGGAATGCGCGCACCATCATTGCAATGCGCTTGCCGCGCTTTAGCCAAAAACCGTCAAATGCACGGATTGTGCGTATAAATGCCGTGTAAGTAACTGTTGGGAGTTAGCGATTCAATTTTTTTTGGAAAAGGAGGTCTATGCAATGATGTATTTGTAGGTGCGTTTTCGTTTTTTTTTTCTCTAGTGTAAGCGAAGCTACACCGTTTTTTTTAGAAAATGCACGCGCATTACCTCAATTGACTATAAATAAATAATTGTGTAATGGTAGCTTGTTTTAAGTTTTCGCCTTGTCACTAATTATCACAAATGCATATTTCGCACTGTTTGTCATTTTAACCGTGAAGGATAATAATTTTAGGAGATTAAAAGGGGTCGTGAGCAAAAAAGTGTGGGAAGTCCTGCCCTACCATGCCCTTACCACGCATTTTCCCAATTCATCTAAGCGATTTACAAGATAGCCATAAACAATGGAAGATTTGCAACATGGCATTACTAAATATATACATGACTAATCTGAAGTGGTCCTCCCGATCAGAACGAATGTGACTGCAGTATGCACAGTTGTACACTACAGTGCAATAAAATGGGTAGACTTTGAAAAAATTCATTCCAACAGCACAGTATAGCAATACTAGCTCATTATGATAAATGCAAATAAAAACAAAATACCAGTAGCAATGAAAATAGACAAAAAGAAGGTACAAAGACGGCCAAATTAAAAACCAAAAACCTTTTCATCATAACCTTCAAAGCACTATTACGATCAAACCAATACGGCATTTACCTTTTTCGTTGAAAATTGAGGATAACTTGTGGGTAAAAAGATATGGACCATGCTACAAAATATATCCAGCCTATGACAGTGTTGACGATCTTTAACACATGGCTCTCTATCACGAAGATTCGCAAGCGATTGCTGGCAGGAAGTCTAAAACATAACACCAGACATAAGCCTCTTCAGGAAAAAATTGGTGCAGGAAAGAAGTCGCATATCGTCACGTTAGTGCAAAATTATTCAATTATACCGTACCGTATTTATTCAATTATAACGCGCAAAATTTTGAACTGATTTTTAGGCAAAAATCAATGCTGCGCGTTATACACGAGGTCTGGGAAATGCGGTATTGAAAATGTGGTTTTCAACATCTGAAACGTGCGTGCGCTCGCAAAGTTTTTTAAAGACGGGCATTAGCAATAGAATGGATGGTATAGAAGACGACCTGTTGTGGGATTCCAAATCGGGGTCAGAAGAAGAGGTTGAAAGTGATGTTACCGCCGATTGGGACACTGATTTAGACATAACCCAAACAGAAATCGAACAGTTGTTTGATGAATCAGAGACTGAATCCGATTTTGAAGGGTTTTGAATTACTGTATGCTTTTAATAATTTTTTGTTCATGCTGTGAGTTGTTACTTTATGTGCTTACTAGTAGTTAGTAGAGAAAAAATATAAAAAGAATTTTATACCAATTTTCATTCAAAAATTAAGGGTGCGCGTTATACACGAGTGCGCGTTATAATTGAATAAATACGGTAAGTCATTTTTTGGCAAAATTGAGTTTTTTGCACTTGTTCCTCTGGGTCAGCGCTGATGCCTGACACACTTTTTGGAAAAATATATTGATGCGTTCGCGAGTTATGCCCCAATTTCTAAATTGCGTAAGTCAGCACAATTATTTAATCAAAATAACACATTGTATACCATGAAACCATTTATTCTTTGTTCTATTGTTATTTTGCTTGTGACGCAATAGTAGATACATTCAATCACATGTTTTTTGCGTTTTTCTCAAAACACAAAAAAATGACTTACGCAATTTTTGCACTAACGTGACGATATACTTTTCTCCAAGTAAACATTGTTGTTGCTAGTGCAACTGTATTATCAAATAGAGCTACCATCAGATACTGCACAGTCAATAAAAAATATTGAAGTTTAAAAAACGCTCCATGACTTGGTTAAATGAGGTTATAGAAAATTTTATAGTGCAACACAAATCTTTCAGAATCATTTTACAACAGCAACATATTATGACAACACACAAAATTGCTCGGTACACAACAACTGACCACCCCAACCTAACCGCGAGTCCACTGACTGCCGCAAACTGACTACCAGGACAACTGACCATCATGCAAACTGATCCCCGCGACAACTGACTGCCAAAAACGTCTAATTTATTAGTAAGAACTTTCTTCAAGAGGAACAAAAGCAAATCCTGACCTAACCCTGACCAAGCATAACCCGTCTCTATCCCTAACTGCACCTAACTCTAACCGAACCTTACTCAACTAACCAAACCTAACCCCAACCCAACTCTAACGAACCAAACCGAATTTAACCCTAACCAAAGCGAACCCTAACCAAACCTAGCCCTAACCGAACCGAACCCTAACCGAATCTAACCCTAACCAAACCTAACCTAATCCTAACTGAACCTAGCCCTAACCCAGTGGTTCCCAACCTGGGGGTAAATGAATTCCCAACATATTACCCCTGAGGGGTAATATGTGATTTTTTATTGGGTAATGTGACACCATTGTCAAAAATATATGCCCAAAAGCAAGTTTTTTTAGTTCTTCACCAATATTTTCACAAAAACATGACTCCTGCAGACTAGTAGGCTACAGTGGTTCTCAAACTTTTTTGTGCCATTGCCCTCTTATGATACTCTGCATATCATAATCGCCCCTCTCCCTGATAAGCTTGTGTTCTAAGAAACCATGCAAAGGTGAGAGCCACTGATGAATGGGAATTATCCAATTCGCAAAGAAAAATGTGGTCAAGAGCAAAAACAAAAGTCTTACACATTTCATCAGCTATCATCCCCCTTTTGCCGCAAAGGAAAATACAGTGAAGAGCAAAAAAGGTCTTACACGTTTCAAGGGCTTGCCCCCCTTTTGCTGCAAAGAAAAATGCGGTGAAAAGCAAAAAAAAGATCTTACACGTTTCATGAGCAATCGCCTCCCTTTTGCCACTTTTGCCCCCTGGTGTTTCTCTTTCCCCCCAGCGGGGTGATATTGCCCACTTTGAGAAACAATGGACTAGTAGACCTTTTTTTTGCTCTTCACCAATCACCTGCTGGTCATGTAGACCTTTTTTTGCTCTTTACCCGATATTGATTTTTCAATTGATTTTTTGATCTTTATCCTCCTATAACAAGAAAGCGGCGAAGGCGCTATGTGTAGGACAAATCCAAACCTCCGCATAGAAGTTGCCTTTGTTTCCAAGTTTTCCGTTTGAATTTTCTTCTGACTTCTTTAATTTGCTGCTTGCCAGATTCCACCAAGCAGATGAATCATCGTGAAGCACAGGCTCGCAACTAGAAGCAAATGCTTAGGGAGGCGAAAAATATTTTTGGGGGGCCAAATTACCCACACCGGTATCATGTATTATAGTAACCAATTTTTTGTAGGGGGGGCGAAAGTTTTTTCAGGGGAGGCTCTGTCCCCCCTCGCCCCCCTGGTTGCAGCCCTTGTGAAGCATCTTATTCAAGGATGCAACAACGGGACTATTATAGGTTGAAAGTTTAACTATTAACCTTGCGATCATGGTCGCCACAAAAACGACACATTGAATCACTGCGCCACGCTGATATTTGCATAAAAACTGTGCGAAAACAGGACACCTGCAGTTGAGTAGACCTTTTTTTGCACTTCACCAATTGATATAACTGAGGTAAACTTCAGTAAAAGATTGTTGTGGGTAATTAAGGATCAGTCACGTCAAAAGTGGGTAAGGAAGAAAAAAAGGTTGGGAACCCCCACCCTAACCGAACCTAACCTATAACTCTAACTTCAGAATTGAGGCTTCGAATTTCGATCTCTAAACCCTAACTTAACAATCGGAATCGATTGAAAAATTTTCCAAGGATGTAATAGCCATGTCAAATTATACAGTGCACGAAACTGCGATTGTTTTCGAACCTTGTTACTCCCTGCTGTGACCCTGTTTTCGAGCCTTGTCAAATTATATAGCACACAAAGCTGTTTCTGGCAGTCAGTTGGCATGGCGGTGAGTTGTCCTGGCAGTCAGTTGTCCGTGTTCGAAATTGCTTAATCGCTAATCTAATATGTCACACAATTGTCTAACATCAAAAATAATAGCAGTGGGTTTTGGGACTTCGCTTCAGAAAAAAAATTACGAACAGATGTAAATACGCAAAACAATGTTGCTTTATGCATTCACCAGTCTTTCACATAACCTTTAAGATCATGATGATTAGATAGATCATGAGAACTTCGCCACATTTCGCTCACAGTCAAAGGGGATTACCACAGCCAGTGTACGTTAGCACACTCAAGTGTCAAAAAAAGTTACAAGCATGCATTCAACTTTCCAGCATATGTGAAGGTATGAATTATAGTACATTCACACGTTTGGAATACGCAAATAAATGCTGAAAGCACACTTAAGATATGTTAATCCAACGTCAAGTACGTTTTTCATATGGCAGTTTGGTGTTAGTCAGCAGAGCCTAGTGCATAAATAGCGCAAATTTTATCAAATGCAAATTACCGAGTTCGTCGTTCCCTTTATCGAAAAGCATTCGGGCCATTTTGCCACTGATAAAAACACTTGGATCATCTGCAAATGACAAACTAGTTCCGTATTTCAGGCAATCAGGGAAGTCATTGACGTAAATAATAAATAATAAAGGGCCAAGAATCGAACCTTGAGGCACCAATTAATTTATCTCATTAATATTGGAAGAAGCAACACCGTTGTAACAAACCTGTTGAGTGCGTCCAGTCAGGTAACTCATAAACCAGTTTAAGGCTGTGCCTCTAATGCCATAATGATCAAGTTTATGCAAGAGAATTTTATGGTTAATAGTATCAAAAGCTTTCGAGAGGTCAAGAAAAATTCCGAGAGTACAAAGCTGTTTTTCGAATGCTGCAGCGACTTTGTCAACAAGCAGACAATTAGCATGGGAAGTAGAGTGACCTCTTCTGAACCCAAACTGGGAATTAGAAAACAAGTTGAAGCGATCAAAGAATGAATATAGCCTCCTGTAAATGATTTTTTCGAGAATCTTTGAGAAGCTTGACAGCAAACTAATTGGCCTATAATTGTTTAAATTCTGAACATCACCCTTTTTGTGAATTGGCACTACTTTAGCATGTCTAAAAGCGGTGACAAATTTACCCTGACAAAGGGACAGATTAAAGAGATACATCAAGCGTTAATGATATTATTAGGCAAATACTTTAATACAACAGGTGGTATTTCATCCCAGCATGAGCTATGCTTCGGAGATGTTTTGTTAATAATCTGCTTTACTTCATAGGGGGAGGTGGGATAAAAGAAAATGGAAGAAGGATTGGCTGGTGCTAGGTATTCTTGAAAGGGTATAGATGGTTTAGAAAGTTGGTTTACGAGATTAATAGCAATATTAGAGAAATAGTCATTAAACTCATTTGCTATTGGTAAAGGGTCACAAGTTTTCTTCCCATTGATAAAAAAGGATGAAGTGGCACTGTTTAAAGACGTTCTACCAAGAAGACTGTTTATATACTGCCACGTTTTTTTTACATTATTATAAAAGTTCTTGAATTTTTTTTGATAAAACTCTATTTTTTTAAACTGGATAAGATGAAAATACTTATTTCTTATCTTATGATATTGGTTCTTAGAAGTCAGGTCACGCCGTAGAAGATATTTTTTATACAATCTATCTTTTTTGAGCATTAGGCGTCTTAGTTCACGATCATACCACTCAAGAATGTTTGGTTGTTTTAGAAGATTCTTTTAGGGGAATGAATTTCTCAAAATTTTCAATTAGCAAATCATATAAATTCTTAAAACAGTCATCAGGATTATGTTGATTTTCTACATTGCAAAGGTCAGCATTTTCTAAGGAAGCACTAAATTTTTTAAGGTTACTTAGAGCATACCACCTTACATTAGGGACCGGATTGGTTTTAATTTTTCCAAGATTTGATACTTGTATGACTGGTAGGTGATCAGCCACACAATGCACAATTATACCACTTTTGATACTAGTATTTGAGACATTGGTCCATATATGATCAATGGCAGAAGAGCTCGAGTCAGTGATTCTAGTAGGTTTGTTGATCAAGGGGTAGAAGTTGTAATTAAACATGATATCTGTGAATTGTTCAGTCTTTTCATCAGAGAGGTCTAATAAATTAAGGTTAAAGTCTCCCATCAGGAAACATTTACTTTTGTTTTTATTTAGTTCATCTAATACCAGTTTGATAGAATCGAAAAAGCCACTTAGCCCCAAGTTATCATTACGAGGAGGTCTATAAACAGTGCCACATATCAGCCTTTTACCTTCAAAATGTATAGTAACAAATAGAGATTCGAAAAGTTTTTCATGCATGATTGAAAGTTCGGCATAGGGAGTAAAAATTAAGCTCTGTTTAACATACATTCCAACACCACCGCCTCTGCTGGCAACTCTAGGATTAGATATATAAACATATCCATTTAGATTCATGTGTTGACCAGTAGTATGGTGTTTTTCCCATGTTTTATTTGCTGCAATTATATGAGGCTGATAATCTAAACCCGCAATCAAACTTTCAAATTTAGTAAAATTGTGAGGATTAGTGAGAGATCTAACATTTACACACATAGTGCTAAAGCTACATTCTTCATTCTTTCCAGATAAAAGCTTATGAACTTCTTGAACAGTTAGATAGGAATCCAATTGGTTATTAATTAAAAACATGTTATCAGCGTCATCAAGATCATGATCAAAATGATTAGGCACATTTGACAGTAATCTATTAAGGTCATCAGCAGAAGGTAGTGGTGATTTAGAGTCATGAAACAAGTCAGAAAAGTCCTTGTCGGTTAAGGAAAAAAATGGCAAGAAAGCTGCAGCACACGAGATGCATAGGCAATCATTGTAAAAGGGTTTCATTTGAGAGGTTATATTCAAGTGATTGATACATTTTTGATGAAATTCTGCACTACAGGCACAGCAAGACTGGTACTTCTGTCGTTTTGAAATAAATGCTTCACAGATTTTACAGAAGGTAATTGAGGATTTTGCTGCTTTGGGCATATAATGTATAAGTTAAGTAAACATCTAAAAATTAAAAAAAAAAAACACTCACACAAACAGAAATAAATAAAACTATATAACTATAGCTGAACAATAAGGAAGCCTTTTTGCTGAAACCAATAAGCAAGTTGACGCTGGTACGGTACATGAGCTTTGCCAAAGAAATTTAATATGAATAACCAATAATTTGATTTCTGATGTTGAGACAAATCACTGTACAACAAAAAAAAGTCCAGAAAATTATAGGCGATACTGAAGGTTTAAAATTAAGACTATCCTTAGATCTATGTATTGAATTAGTCACAATTTACCCAGAAACAGCTCTAGCATAAGCAGGTTTAGACTTAATTTTATTTATATCATC